>JAZGTJ010006788.1:0-12837 GCA_036877575.1 Botia almorhae | reverse complement strand
ACATTGCATTATACTATACATTGATTCTGAGTATGTGCAATCCCTGGGATCGAACCCACAACCTTGGCGTTGTTAACGCCATGCTCTAACCACTGAGCTACAGCTAACAATTATAGGCCCAGCTAACAATTATTAGGTTGTAAGAACCTTTCCCTAACGTTTCCATTAAGTAACAAACGTTATTTTGAAAGTTCTACGAACATTCAACGCGTTCAAGACATTGTAGTAACGTTACTGTTTGGTAATAAGAACTTTATTTAAACTTTCTTTAAATCCTGAAACTTTATAAAACCTTCCACTAACAACTTAAGGAAAACGTTTTTGATGTATTTGATATATAGCATTCTAAAAGTTCAACTAACGTTACTGCAAGAACTTTGAGAGATCCTTTAGGGAACGTAATCCAACGTTCTGAGCACATTCCATGTTAGCTGGGATAGAACCAGGCCATCCTGGTCTGGGTCAGTGAATCTCTTGATAACTGGTGCCATGAAAGTCTAAATTTAACCAAAAACTTTAATGGGTTTTGTCATTGTGTCATTTTTTTGTGTTGGTGATTATCTTTTTAATTAGACAGTGGAGATTTGGTTTCGATTAGTACTGAAACTCTGGAGGCGTTCAGTGATGTATAACAGGTGGGCCTCCACTCCAAACTGTTTTCAAATCTAATCAAAAAGTTTTGAAAATGAAAAAAAAACTCGTATCCTGTGGCAAGAAAAGGAAGTGCTTTAACAGAAGTTATGACAGGGAACTTCTCTGCTGTCACTCTATTGGGTGTTTTTAGGAGAATGACGACACATTCCTGTATAACAAGCCAGTGTTGACGTTTTTTCAGCCCCATCATTATAAACGCTCGCTGTTTTGAGTTGAAATATTCATCTATCACGCTGCTGCTGGAAATGTGACTGATAAATCGCACCAGGGTTTGTCACGGCTAAGATGTGTCATTATTACTCCTACACGTTTGAGATGAGGCGTGAGTGGGCGGCTGTGAGCCGATCATACTGGTTTGACTGGTTTAGTCGGTACAGCTTTTAAAAATAAATCTTTTCCAAAAATATAAACGGAAATAAATGTATTGTCATGTTAGCTGTGAGCAGATGGTGTAATAAAAGAGATTTTGCTTATTGCGTAGACATTGCTCTTTTATTTAAGTGACAAAACACATATCTCTGTTGTTTTGATCTGAACGCATTTGTTAACATTTCACTACCCAAATGAACTATTGCAGTACATCCCCAAATTAAGCATGCTGGGAAAAATGAACCAACTGCCCAGAATCAATAACACATTGTAACAAGACAAACAAATATAATAAAATACAAAATATTTATTGACTTTGCTTTGACTACTGCAAGACAAAATCAAACAGCAGGTTTTGTCAAGGGTCAAGAGTCATTTATTTGTCAAATTATATATACCAGAATAAAGCTGTATTATCTTATCTTATCTTATCTTACCGTGTAATCCTGGAAAACCGAGAGACAATAAAACAGGAAGTACAAAGAAAAACGGGAAAAGATGAACAAACATTTAAGAAACAATCCTGTCAGACCTGATCCAGTTACTGTCAGCTGTACAGGTGTGCATAGCTGGGATGTATCCTTCATTTAGAAGGTGTGGTGCTGGATTGTGGGCGGGGCATCGCTTCCTTTAGGTGTCATTTTACAGCCAGGAACTGGAATTTGAGAAGCTCTATACAGTCCGGTAGATGTTATTTGCAAGAACCAGCTTGTGGCCATGTCAGGTGCCATCGTCGCACCCAAGAATATGCAAACATTATACAAACACAGGGCAAAAAATGTGTTTCACAAAGGCAGAATATTCGATCAAGATAACACTACAGAACAGATTGTAAAGATAATGCTTTCTGTTCTGGCTATGAATAAAGATCAAATCTGGTTGCGTATTTCCAGTAGATGGAGCCATTTCGACATGTTGGTTTTAGTCTATAAACTGGTTTTACGGGACAACTCTTTAGACGTACCCATTGTAAAAAAAACTGCAGCTACCCTCCGTTCTGATTTAGCTGGACGTTTGTCTGAATGACGTATAGTAGGTGAATATTAGAGGAGTTATATATTTATATACATGAACAAAACCTGTACGTCTGTAGTCATTTAATATAATGTTTTCTGTATTTATTTAAATGACTTATAATCTTTGCCTTTATAGAAACAGTATTCCTGTGGCTTTATGATAATGTATATTTGCACACCTTGAAAACTAGGGACAAAACACAAAAATAGGGACATTTTAAAGAATATTAATAAAATAAACAAATACAACACATAAGTCAGCAACCAAAACAAAAACATGCAAATGCGCACGTTAAAAATGTCGACACATTATTCGCAGAGGTACGTGTAATTTAAAAACGTGTAATTGTAATCAGCAAATACATATATACTGTATATAATTTCAAACAACATTTAAAATATAATATATGCAGCCTAAAAATAATATTTCAAATAACACAACATAAAGGTTTTAGTAGATATTTCCTAATAATTCTTAAAAAGCCAGTTATAATCCGCATTGCTGATTATTCGAGTGTAAAGAGTTGACCACGTGATGTTCCTCCAACCAATCAGCGGTCATCTATGCGGACCGGAATTGTCGCCTAGTTACGGGAGCTCCGTGGTAGCGGAGAGCTAGCCGACTAGCAGCGTCTCTATACCCGTCTTTGTCACGGTATTCACATGTACCGACAGTTCCTTGTAAGTATTTATATGATTTTTTTTACGTTTCTGTCATATATGAACATCAAAACAAGGTTTTTGTAAAGTTGCGCGTGGTGATTTGATCAGATACGCATTTAGCAGCTAAACACATAAGCTAGCCGGACAAGAGCGATGTATTTTTGTCAAAACACCGAGAATGTCTAACCGTCATACTGTAATTATTGATCGATTATTGTATAACGCATTATATTAGTGGGCTGAGAGGGTATAGCGAAGGTGTTCGTCGAAAATGACATTTGTGGCGTTTGTCATGTACACAATAAGGCAGTGGATTGTATTGTTTAGTTCTGCGCTGAGAGCAGACGTTTCATTCATGCGAAATTTGAATGCCCGCAATGCCAGATTATTGTTTGGTCAGCATATGTGATACGCTATTGTGTACAGTGCACAGATATAACGTTTACTTAATATGTGATATGTGCAAAATTAGAATTGAATGCGCACTGGCTGATTAACGTGTCAGACAAACGTGTGGGTGACAAACATCATAGTTATATTTACCTTTTAAGGACTCAAAACGATGTTTTATATTTTAGTCTGCTGTAAAATGTAATAACAGCAAGCAGTTTATGAAATGCGAAATCTGCCATACGCATTGTTTCATTCTACATTTTTTAACATTGCCGTTTTTTAAACGTAATTTTTGACCTTATTTCTTTAATATTGAATGTTAGCCCTGTATTTGTAATGTTCTCAATGTTTAATTAAGTGCTTGTTTTATACTGCATGTCTTTTCTAGGTGCTAAGCAGAGACAGACACGAATGGTGAGGATAGAATGCGGAGTTCTCATCTTTATTTCTGTTCACTTAAAAGTAAGTGTATCTTTGGATAATTGTGATGTAACCAAACCAGTTCCAGTGATACTTGATGTTTTCTTTTATTCCACTGTGTTATGTTGCTCTGGTAAGTCTGTATGTGTTATGGTGAGTGTTTATAATCCATCCAGTGGTCCATGTCAATATTAACTGCATTGGAATAAGGTCTCCTCAGCTGTAGGCTATATAATCATTTGGGGTAATGGTGATATGTTTCGATTCCCTGCACTTGCGGTTGTGCTGTAGGATCCAGTGTCCTGGTTATTCGTTGTCCAACGGCCTGTTTTTATTCCAGGCTGCACATTTATGGCGTTTGTCAGTGTGAGTGGAGACTTCTGCCAGGCACAGCACCTGGTCATTGTGGACAAGTGAAAAGAGGGCCTGCCATATGAAGATTACACCACCCGACTGCCCAGCTTACATTCTGCACTTTTGGGAAGCGTCTGTTTTTGTCCAAAGTTAGTGTATGAGTCGTTTTGAGCCAATCCAGGTACTAGGGAGTGAAGCGTTTTCTCCCTCTCTAGTGCCAGCCAATCATCTCTCCTCTCCTGAATGGGGTAATTAGAAATTGCTAATCGAAAGGAAAGCCCCCTCCCTCAGTTTTTATTTTCAAGCCGAGGGATTTAGTGAAATTGGAATCCTTTTCATTTCCTGTTTAGAAAATCCAGAGGTTTGGCTAAAAGTCAAGTTGCGTCGATATTTTACATTTTTTAGCCCTTTAGACGTTGTTTTTTTCAAAGAGTAGAAAACACCAATCATTCGAGTGTCAAAATGAATCGACCTGCTCCTGTTGAGATCACCTATGAGTGCATGAGGTTTCTCATTACCCACAATCCCACCAACTCACAGCTGACCAAGTTTACAGAGGTAAGTTATTTGGTTCACCATGAGTAATCATGGTTTTCTGAATAGTAATACTAGCAATGGTGTGGAAGGCTTTGTAAGGGTGATATGTATATATTTTTGTCAATACCTTCCAGGAACTGAAGAGTTTTGGAGTGCAGACGCTTGTTCGGGTTTGTGAATCAACCTACGACAAGACGCCAGTGGAAAAAGAGGGCATTGAAGTTTTGGTGAGGATTGACTTTCAATCATATAATCAGCTCAAGTTTATTTTGTACATTGGCACATAAAAATACAGCAGCAGATTTCCTGCTATTTAAATGAACATGCAGTGTCTCCTTAGTAGTTAAATTAAGTTTACATTGTGCTTTATTTAAGGATTGGCCTTTTGATGATGGCTGTTCACCTCCTGACCAAATTGTTGACGACTGGTTGAACCTTCTCAAATGTAAATTTAAAGAGGAACCAGGCTGTTGCATTGCTGTACATTGTGTCGCTGGATTGGGTCGGTGAGTATCACCATGAATAGTTCTGATCTATTACCCTTTCATGTCTCTCTTATCTTGGTTATGTGTGCTGAAACCTGTCCTGTCTCTCTCTATGGAACATTCTGTCTTGTGCTGTAATTATGTCATAGTCATCAGCTAGATTGCTCATGGAAATTTCCATAGAGCTCTGGAAGGTTTTGACTCATGTCTGCTTATTTGTAGTTTTCCTTTTTTTAAAAACAAGACGTTTTTGTGCGCAGAGCTCCTGTTTTGGTGGCCATAGCCTTAATCGAGTGTGGGATGATGTACGAAGACGCTGTCCAGTTTATTCGGCAGTGAGTCGCACAACACGGTGCCATTCTCAAAATCTTTCTCTATAGCATACATGTGATTTATTTTTTACGTGGATTATTTTTCTTTTAGGAAAAGACGTGGGGCTTTTAACTCCAAACAGTTAATGTACCTTGAAAAATACAAACCCAAGATGCGTCTGCGCTTCCGTGATGCCAACGGTCAAAACTGCTGCGTTCAGTAGAGCAACATTCGTTAATTGCTATGAATATTATTGTTGTTATTATCAGTTTTTGTTTGATTATTATATTAGACCAGGGTCTTGCTGTATCACTGTGCCAAGCGCGCAATCTGGTTCTTCAGTATTTGTGTCTGGATGGGTATTTGTTACAGAACAGTAACACCAGTCTGGCCAAACACGTAAGCTCACTGGGAAAGTGTGAAATCACTAGTGATGTTTTTCATTGTAACAAACACATGGATTGCAGCTGTTACTGTGTTAGGCCCTGTATTTAAAACTAGGTGTCCTCAATTTGTCCGGATGGTGTATCTCAACATCCTGCAGTAAGTGGAAATCTCATTCTGTCGGTGCTTGTGTAATTGATCGTTCTTGAAGTCTCCAAGATACACGGGCACAGCTGTTGTATCTGATGTTATGGATATAAATTAAACATTCCAAGACACATTCATGGGTCATCATTCCAATGGATTTTGGTCATCAGACAAATGGAGAAATGAATGAAATACTAGCTTATCCGATCAATCACCCCCACCTAACTTATTGTTGAAATAAATCGACTTCAAATAAAAAAAGATCAGCCCATTTTAACTGTCATGATTTTTCTGTGTCTAAAAACTAAAATGTATGCGCGTGCCATGTCCAACAATGGTACTATTACGAATGATTTTAATAGTTCTGACGTTAGCCACATTGATTAAACGCCTTCGGTAAAACTGCTCATGTTTGTATGACACGACAGTGATCTGTTAAAGGTAACGTAAATGTAATGGGCCAGTTTAAACGCAATAATATGTAAGTGTAATTTCTTTCATGTGATTTATCTACCGGTGGTGGATTCTTGTCTTCTCCACGAGTCGGTGCAATGCAGATTCTCTGCACATACAGGCAAGGGATGTTGACTGGACGCAACTTTACTTAGCCTACTATGGTAAAGCCTTGGCTCATGAATATTAATTAAGCTGCGTGACTGGACATTCCAGCGGGGAGAGCAAACAACGTCACTGACGTACTAAATATTCATGAGCTAATCCTTTGCAGTAGTAGGTTTGGAAAAGTCGCTGTCTGGACCGCGACAGCTTAGTTAAATCCCACACAAAAAAAGCCACTGACGTAAATGACCCAGTTCGGCTGGAGCATCACTCACAGGAACCAACTCACAACAGGCAAGGGGCTCGAATCACCAAATTTTACCATTCGTTCTCTTTGCTTTGGGACATAGGGAGTTAAAAAGAGCTTATTTTGTCAGATTCAGGTCTTGCTGCTGGATTTCGCCAGTCTGCAGTCATGATGCCGGTAAGTTTGTGATGGTACTTTATTTTGCTGCTCGTATTCAGAGGCGTTTGAGACGTGACTGACAGCTCACATTCACATCTAACTTCAGCATCTTACATTCTGCTGTATTGCAGCTTCCGTTTGACAGCCATGAAGATATGCGACTCTTATGGTTAGTCGTGGTCTGCTATTATATATAAAAATCTCAACTTGTCAGATAAGTAATAGTCGGTCGTTTAGTATTCTCAGAATCAGTTACAGGTCACGTCCTGACAAGGTTAGCTGGTTGATGACTCTTATAATATGAATATAACAGAACAGCAATGTCATTTTCAGATTTTAGTTCACTTGTGGCATTCAGAACTCATTGTACAATTTTGTATGTTAGTATTAGTGAATCATGTCAATAATATTTGAATAAGAGGAGAGTTTGCTAGAGCACCTGTTTGATCTGACCAATCTCTGGTGAATACATTAAGATCAAATGAAATTTATTTGGTTTAAGTCCGCATTTCTGATATTTTATTATTTAATGCGATGGCATCCATGCAACAGCAGTGTACATATGCTTTTTGGAGTCACTGTATATACTAACATAGAGTTATTTTACCTTTAGTTTTGCGTTTCAAACCTCTACGTTCAAAGCTGTAATCTATAGTTATGGGCTCTCTACCGCCCTCTCTGTTTGAAATATAAAATTGCAGGTTAATTGTGGAGTATTTAGTTTATTGATGTTTATGACGAGTTTAAATTCTGTAAGTTTTGAATTCTGTACAGCAAAAACCTGCTGTAAGAACAAGCTACATCTACTGCATCATCTACTATACCTGGACATGAAATATAGTAACCGAATCTTGTTTCTGTTTATATACAGAGAAACATTTCCTGCGCAATCTGACCCGACAGCTCAAATTATAAATCATTATTATAAACTTACAGTTGCGAATCAGGGTACGGTAAGGGAGTCGTGTTAAACACTGGTCAAAGTCTTGCAGCTTTAAAAATGGTATGATTTGAAAGCAAAGGTTTCATATGTGTTTATATGTTTTATTTTATATACCCTTTTTATTCTGTATGGGTGTGTTTGTGTACCTCATCCTGTCACATTTACCGTTGTCATTTGTTTCCTGTATATAAGAGTGATTGAGTGACAGGTTTGGGCCGTGTTGAATGAAACGTTACCCTTCAGGGGATATTTTAGGGCGCTGTGTGTGCGGTGAGCTGTGGAGAGGCTGGGTCAGTTGTCAGAATTCCTAAATAGTGACACACTCAGTGTTGTGTGCTTTTAGACCCATCACACCCTAAATCTTGGAGAACATTTTCCAGCCTTTTCCCAGAATCTATTCCTGCATATTGTATTAGTTCAGAAACGGGCTTTTTCCCTTCAGTCTCCTTAAAGACAGTCTAAATAATCAGGCCCAGAAAGAATCTGCCTCATTAGGCGTTACGCATTAAGCAGATGGGGTCAAAGTTCAAAGGTGATAGAGGGAAGCGTCTACTGTATTGACATCAACCTTTCACCTTTGACCTTTTGCAGTCATGTTTGGAACAGACCGGACTAAGATTTAGTGTTAACTGATAGTTAATGGACTACACACTTCCCTTGTAGTTAATATGATTTGTTGAATAAGACAGGAGGTGTCAGGCAATGTGATTTTCTCATTTTACCCTTCAGTATTCTCATAGTGCACAAACTATAACTGTCCAAAACAGTCACATAGACTGCCAGAATTATTGCATGACATGTTAAATTCCAGTTTGGACATGTGCGATTACCCCAAAGGACTAGACTGACGTGTAACTTTGGAAATACTCAAGCTTTTCAAATCCTGCTGGAGCTTGAAAATTAATCTGCCCAACAACCACATGCGGCGATCGGTTGTTTATTTCATTGCTCTGGTTTGTGTTTATTTGTGCGTATTGTGTTAATGAATATTTATAACTTTAACACACCACTGCCGTCTGGGAATTGCAAGTGAAATATCTTCCTCTGAGTTGAGATAAATAGAATATCAAATATGACAAACATAATCATCAGTCTTCATGTTGAGGTAATTAAAGTCTGGAGATTTTCACTTACACATAAGCAAGGGTTTATTCTGTATGCAAAACCGGCCATTTGAATATTCATAAGCGTATATCTAACATCACTGACAGTGCCGCCCACAGTGTATGTCTGCTGTATCCTGTCCTCTGATTGCAATGCGAGCGCATTGATTGCAATGCATTGCACTGCGCCGCATGTGCATTGCACTGATTGGAATGCATATATTCAGACAGTGAAGTGGGAAATGCATTCTGTTTACTTTCACAGCAAATATTAACAGTGACTGGTTCTCATGAGCTGTAAGAATCAGTAGACATCTTTCTCATTCTTGTCAATTTCCGGTTGTAGATGGTGACTGCAGGCACGTTTGCACTGTCTGAGCTGGGCTTTTTTTGGTCTGTGATTTGCACCAGAATGTGACAGCCAGGCAGCATTCAGGCAGTGAGATTACAACTTCATCTGCACTCAGTACAGAGAGTGTTGGCAGCTCAGGATCTTAAATACGCTCCACGCTGCTGTAGAAGATGGCTGATCTGTTCTGTGGTTATTGGAGTCTTACTGGTGTCCTCAGGGTCTCATTACTGAAACCGTGGGCCATTGCCAGAGTATTGCTGAATCTCTTGGCTCACCTTTACATGAATGTCTACTTTCATAAAGTTTTACTTTATGACTACATTTGTTTATATATGAGTAGGATAGTGACGTACACATTTAAAAAGCGTTACCCTTCTTGTTTTATATCCTCTGTTAGGGTATTTGTAAAGTGTCTTTGTTTACCCTAACCCTTTATTTCTCAGAATTATGACCGTATTTAACCTTCCTGATTCGAACAGTTTCTCTCATTAAATTGTTGAGCTGACTTAACGATCCATAATCCATAACCTTTTCCTCGCTCCAGCCTCACAATCCCGACCAATGTTTTCTTCCGACACGGAAAAGAAAATTAAACGGTGACTAATGACTGTATTGATTATGCGTAACATTCTATTTTGGAATGTTTGGGAGTAGCAATGAACGTTCATCGTTCTGGAGATATATATATATATATGAATTCTTTATTGGAATTTATGACGTTCCTGCTTCAGTTTCCTTTCAGTTGCTTTTCCATGCCGTTCAGCCCTAAAGCTCCATTAAACATGAAACCCAACAATTTTAAAGCTCGCTGGGTGTCAGCTGTGGGAAGGCGGATCTGTCAGTGCTTCTTAATGCTTAGACTGAGTCTGTTGTTTACTGCCTTTAACTGCACTTAACTTATGTACGTCTTAGACTGGGAGTGTGGTGAGGGGAACGGGCATGTTTCCGTGGATGCAGCCGTTGCTATGGACACCCTATTGACAGCCCCGTACAGTAAATCAGATTGGCATTCACTGTGTCAACAATCCCACACTGTTTTCGGGGGTAGGCACATATCCTGTCTGCATCATAGAATTTAACACAAAGGTTTTGAATTTGACATTTTTTGCTAGTGCTTTTAAGCTGTGCCGTTGGACAGCATAGTAAGGTACTCAGTGTTTCACAGAACGGTTTAGGTGTTTTTTTAGGGTTTTCTGAAAAGAAATATTTCAAGGGGTTGTTACTGAAGGAAGCAATAACAGTTTTTAAGAGTGGAAACTGGGCAGCTATGTGAAATCAGATGTGTCCCTAGCCAGAGCTGTGTTTGTTAGTACTGCCCACGACTGACGAGGCCTGCTTGTGTCCCCAGATTTATTAATGACAAAGAGTTGGGTGCTGTGACTGGACTTTCTTCTTTAGAATGAGAAATGTTTGATTTACAGGGTACACACTGCGTGGAAGGAACCGGAATACTCGGAACGCTTCAGAACAAATCAACATATAGTCTCAATATTGTTATTTCAGCATGATTAAAATGTTAAAGCTGCAGTCTGTAACTTGTACGTGACAGATCAGTGTTCAACACCATCTCCTCACCTTACCCTGAATCGCAACCATAAGTTTATAATAATGATTTTATTTAATTTCAGCTGCAGCGTCCGATTTCAATATATGTGAAGAAACAACGTAGTCACCTGCAATTTTATGATTAAACAGAGATGGTGACAGAGTGGTAAAAGTTACGGATTGCAGCTTTAATTGCAGGGTTAGCCTGTTGGGCAGTTAAAGAGGACATCAAGCATATACAGGGATCAGAGTATCTTTGAGATTTGACTAGCAATCGCATAGCAGAGCCCTGCCAGTCTCATATTCTTCTGACAATGTATAAACCTAGTTTCTTTATGGTCTAAATAGATGCTCACCAGATTGGTAAAGCAGTGTATATTTCTAGGGGCCTCAGTCTCTGTGTTTCTTTGGCACATGTCTTTGTTTGATAACATAAGTGGTTGATTTGCTACAGTGACTCGTGCTTTGCTGTGTGTATCAGCAGGAGTGACGTCAGCCACACGTGCAGAAAGCTTGAGTTTGACTCGCTTTATCAATGATCTGTCACGGGTCTGTCTGTCTATTGTCATTAGATGCCTCTTATCTTACCCTGGCACCTCTTCTCTTCCTAAGGGGAATGCAATTTGGGAGAGAGAGCTTGCCCAGTCTCACACACCAACCTCCCCTCCCCACCTGCCCAAAAACACCCCCCCCCCCCTCCCTGACCACTGTTACACTTACACACTCGCAGTCAGACAGACAGACAGTCAGGCACCCAGAGAGAGAGAGCGAGACAGAGAGTAAACCTCACTGGCAGCAGGCAGCTCTCCAGCGCCTGGGCTGCCCGGCTCCTCCACGGTTTCAGCTCCAACTTCAAAGCTCCATGAGGAGGTTCTTCAGCATGGTGCTACGCAGCCTGGTCAGCACCTCCAAGGACAGGCCCTGGCTGCAGAAGAGCGTGCGGACGCAGGGGAAAGAGGACAGGAAGTCAAAGGCTCCTCATGGGACAGCTAAGGTGAAAGTCTGGAGGGTTTAGAGACAGACAAGTGGACGCTGAGTTTAGAAGTTTAGGTACTTATGTTGGGCTCAGAATAGTCTGGCACATGGCTAGAAGAGATTTCTGAAGATTGGTCTGTTACTCTGTGGTTAAGTGCACATGTGAGTGAGTATTAAGTGTCCTGCTATAGGTGGAGAGAATGAAGTGGGCTGTGAATATTGTGAGAGTTCAAAGGTTGTTGTGGAACACACGTTTATGGCATGCTTGTTTATTGCTAACATGTGAGATTGTAGGAAAGCTGTCATGATGCTGATAATTAATGTGGAAACTAATTTAAACTCCCCTGGTTTATACAAACAACCAATCCACTTGCAACGGATGTCCATAGGCCAATGTGACTTGTAAACACAAAACTGTCTTTTACAGATGGAGAGACGAGTCAAATTATTTTCTGTGATAATGGTTTTTAAGTTGTTTAACTAGAAAATACATCGTAATGATGATTTCTGCATTTCCTCAGACTCGTATGCGATCAGTCTGCTTTTATTTCTTTTGTTCACGTAATTTTATTTTCTTTACGTTTTTCTTTGGCCACAGTTTGAGTTCAGTGGTTAAGTTGTTCAGATAAACGCTCAGCAATTTGGATTATTTTGGCCTTATGCTATTTTAATTTAAAACTTCATGACAATAAAATTCCAGGCAGCCCTCCAGGTCATGATTATCCTCTGTCATCACACATCACAGTAACATTTCCCTCTCTGGATTTGTTTGGCTTTAGTCAGGGAAACAGTTTCCTTAGCTCTGCACAGCCACACGCTCGCATGTTTGCACCCCCTCCTAATCAGATTATTATAGCTCTGTGCTGTAATCCAACCCGTACAGAATTTCTCTTTCAAATCTGCTGCCCGGAGAGATTGTGTGACACTCTGGGTGGGAACTGAATTCAAACTGGTTTATATGATCTAAAAATTCCAAAAGTCCAGAAATTAAATTTTTGGCTGAAGCAAAGAGACGGATCTGAAAGATACATCAGGGTGTTTAGGTTTGGTGACTGGTGGAAAAAAATACATGCATTGCTCGAATGCCTGGCGTACCTACAGAGATGCATTTCTTAAAATCATTCTTACTGTCCTGCAGACAAGCTGCAAAGTTTACACAAATTAGAAATAGACTTTTAACGGTGCTTGCTAAGACAAGCATCACTGTTAATGTTGCTTATT
>JAZGTJ010006787.1:0-24166 GCA_036877575.1 Botia almorhae | reverse complement strand
GAAATTAATTTAAGTAAGCATGGCATGTTGAGCGACGCTGTCAAGTATGCTGCTGTTCCAGTTGCAGGATTACCGGACTTGTGTCCTCCTGTTCTCGGGAGTTCATACTCGCGAGTCGAACTTGCCAAGTTCAATCTTGCAAGAACGCAAGTACAGACTCTGCGAACTTGGTATTGAGAAACGCCTTTCATCTAGGCAATCCGAATCCTGCTTTGTAAAAGTAAAGGGCTTAATGCAGGATGATGGCCATTCAAATGGGTGGGACACATGCCCCTCAGACTCTGAATTTATCTTGAAGAGGATCTTGAATGGAACTTCCAATAAAAACAATCTATGTTAGGTTGCAGGATTATTATAGGTAAAATATGTTTTTGTATAACATTTGCCTGTCTACATTTTGCCATTTGGTACACCTGCAAATCATTTCTGTCGTTATCTTTCCAGCCCCATGGTTCTTTAAAGACATGTAACCTCTAAATGCCAGATTTTTTTTAAGACAACATATTGCCCCTGATATGTAAACACTAACAAACTGTTGGTATGCAACATTTGTAAAGGTCATCTATGGACAGTGATACAAATAGTAGCTTAGTGACAAGGCCATAGCTGTGTTTTAATGTGACTAAAGCATGGTTATCAACCCATTAGCATCCAGGACCAGAACTATCCATTATATTAGTATATTATTTAAGTATTAAGTATTTTTATTAGTCCTTTGCTTTTGTCTTGTCTACGGCACTTACTTATTCAGGCATGTATGGAGCCCCCACAAAAATATGTGTATAATTAAGCTAGTTTAATGCATTTACCGGCATAAAAAACAGACTTTTAAACAAATTAAAATGTATTGTAAGTAAAATGTAAGTGTGCTCTTTGCATTATGTAAAACAGCTAAATAAACAGAAGTATTAGTGTTATATTTTGTTTTAAGTGTATGTTACACCTCAAGCTGCATTTACGGTTACATAATTATCTCTGAATATCAGCTACAGATTTAACAGCTACAGATGCGTATTATCGTTTGGTTAAGAGTTAGCGTCTCGCTAGATGACTCTGGGTCCTTCTCCACAGGGGCAGTATGTGGGACTGGAGTGGTGGTGTGTGGTCAGTCAGACTGGTGCCCTGAGCACTAATTAGGCTCATAATGGAAATCCATTAGAATTCGTCATGTGTCTAATTACCTTCTCAGCACGTCTGGTGGGTCTACATCTCTGCTCTGTCTCACATTAATGAGTTGCATCTCAATATGATCCTGTTCCAGATCGCTGTAATTCATATGCTAACATACCTGGATAGATCTGCTCATCTCAGCCGTTTCTCTGTCTGCACAGTTCAGCTGAACTGACTTGACTTCAGCTGATTGTTTCACCTAAAATGTGATCTGGACTCCTGACACTTTTCCTCAGATGAATGCTTCTTATTCTGTTCTGTTCTTCATCTCTCCCTGCATGTTTATTTCCAGTGTTTTGCATTTGGTTGAATGCTCTATCTTTGATGCTTTATTGAGGTTTTTAGTCAAGGCTGTCTGTGCTGCCCGGGGGGGAAATGTGAAAAATGGATGTGTTACTTCAGCCTTGATTTTACATCAGAATAGTGCTATTCTGAAAACAATTGATTATGGAATATGATCAATACAATAAAAATATAAACAATAGAACGGTAACTCTGTAATATGACATTCTGTGCATGCTGGGAATTCAAGCACAAAAATATGATCTCATAGTTCACGTGACTTACTTTTAAGTTCAGCTAAAACTTCATTGGACAATCATGGCCTAATCGTTAGAGAGTCAGCCTTGTAACCCAAAAGTAGCTGGCAGGAAATAACTAAGGTACCTTTAAGCAGGGCACCTTTTCCTAATTGCTCTCTGGGTGCTGCAGTGATAGCTGCCCACTGCTTTGGGTGTGTGTGTGTTTATGAGTCTAGCCAACACAAACATGCATAATTATCCCAAGTTAAATCTAGGGCTGTTTTTCTAATGCAGGTAAGTTAACCAAAAGGGTAAAATTATTTATAGTATACCCATGCAGACATATCAATATTTACCAATCAGAATTATTCAGTTCCTTGGTGTGTTGAATCTTTTTCTGTTGTATGTGTAAAAGGAGAACTTGTTTGTAGGAGCACTCCTCCATACAAAAGCATCTGCTGTTCTTGGCCCCTAGCAGCTTTAAAGGGACCTTAGAAGGATGAATGACCACTGTCCAAACTGGAATGTGGCTAGAGATGATAAATGGGTGGAGAAAGAACCAATAAACACAGATTACTGGACTGCTATGACCCACTAAACAAAACCAGACTGTCCTATAGCAACACTCGACCTCTAAATCTCTTTTTCAAAACTCATTTTTTGTGTCATCCCAATTTCTTTTGATTGCGAATTGATTTTTCAGTTTTGTTCTCTGTACCTTTTCGTTTCTTTGCAGACTCTTTCAGCATCTGCTCCCTTAATCTTCTTATCCACATTGTTCTTTGTTTAACTGACTCTTCCATCACTTAGGCCCATGAACCAGGTGTTGTCTCCGCTTTGAGCTTACTATAGATTGTTATTTTCGGAAGCCATCAGATAACACAGTACGCAACCAGATCCTTTTGCACTAACTAAACCATCTTCCATCATTTAAGAGTGTGTTATTTCAGTGGTTGGGTTTTATAGACACAAGATCATTTTTATAAGTAGTTCAGCAAACTGAAAATCTTAACCTCAGGGCTTATTAATGTAATTAATACATTTCAACATTGACAGCATTAATGTTTTTGTTGTGCTAAGGACATCCCTAAAGTTTTCTGAGAGTTAGCATTTTGGAGAGAGAGCACCCTCAACAAACTAAATTTACTTCTTCCATTGTATAAGCTTTATTTTTTTGACTTGTATCCTGAGGTCTATTCCTTTTTGACAAATCATTTATACCTTATGTGACAAAATAATGAAAGATTCTTTCACTTACAAGTACTCTAAACAGTCACCTTGCGCAGCCATTACATATCTTTCAGGTTTGCTTGAAGCTATTAAACACTCATAAAAGAGTACTTTCAGAAGTGAAACCATTTATGAAGATACTTCTCCATAAGCCTTTAAAGCTTTGTAATAACTTGTCCACTTTGAGTCTGAAGAGGGAAACTAGTGTTGAGCACAACTCACAGTCAGCCTGTTTTTAAACTGTTTATTTTAGAGAATCACTTCAGAAATGCTTGTAACAAGTTTGGAATTAACTTTGCAAGGTCCCTGACTATCCCTATTAGTTGTACCAATCTTCACCCATTTCTTTTACAGACTGGGATGGACATTTTTTGAGTGCCTCCATTTTGCTTTGGTCAGGTTTGAAGCCATCTGGCCAAGGTATTTATTTCCTCAAGAACTATTTTGCCTTTGATTTTGAATCAGTCTGAATTTGTTTTTTTTCTTAAATCAGTCTGAAATTCTTTACTTTAGCTCTCTGCAATACATTATTCGGATGAGCTCTTTAAATTGTGCTGAATGCATCAAAAAGCTGCTTAACAAACCTATTAAACATATCTGGTTGATCCAGATTGGGAATAAAAAGAAATTTGTATTGTCCACAGGGATGGAAGACGATGATGGAACTTGCTACATCTAACCTGAGATACCAAAAGCAAAAGTAACTGACTTTAATGCATGTTATTTCTTTCACAGTAGGTAGTTGTTAAAGTCTCCTCACTGCTGTGTTCAGATCACAGTGGTTGTCGTCATTTTTGACATCTCAACAAACACAAAAGGCGCTGATCCACTGGGAAAATTCTCAATCTTTGACCATCTTCACTTTTTATTCTGTGTAGTTCAGCTAGAGTTTTTCTTTCAATGTGTCTGGTATCTTCTTGGTGGGTGGACTTCTATAAAGGCAAATTTGAATTGTGTGATCTGCCTCTATGCATTCTGTAACCTCAGATACATCTATGCATCCAATGCCCTTGTACACTCTGTTTACTCTCATGTGTCTTGTAAGGTTTGGCTTCTTTGATACATGTTTGAATAGCATTATTGACATCAATTGCTCCATTACATCAGGTGGGAGGAAACAAGGATTCTTACAGATGAGATTCTTACAGATGATGCATAATAGACACACTAATCAAATATCACTTCCACCAATTTTGCATAAAACCATTTTTTACATTAAAACAAAAGAATAAAATGTTTTATTCAAAATGTAACTGTCTTTATTCATAATAAAGAACACCATATTTGACCTAAGGCTAGACCTAAGATTATAATCACAGCAAATACTGTATCACTAAACAGATTTTATTGTTTGTCATTTCTAATCAATTAATTTTGTCAAATAAAAAAATAAATATAATTTAACAGTGTTTAAGATACATAAATATTTGCCAAGAAATTAGCCCCAGCAAAACAATACAGTCTGTCCTTTTATTTTAAAATAATTTTATTTTCCAAAAAAGTAATAAAAAATAAATTAACTAGTCAGTGTTTCTAGTTAATTTACTAGAAACACTGACCTCAGTGTTGACCAACCTCATACTAGTCAGTCATTTCTTCTTACGTACTAATTGGTATTGACCTGTTTTGCAAGTGTGAATGTTTTCATGGTATATTTGTGTAGAGATAGGATTGTTATACCTTTTTTTATTATTACAGTCCATATTATTAGTGCATCACAGTGGTGAACCAATTTAATATTGTACCACAGCTGTGGATTGTACTACTAAGTTTCCCTTTTAATCATGCAGTTGACTAAAACTGTAAATCTCGAACAGGTATGTTATTTCATTGTTCCACCGAAATCCCTTTTACATCAGTCTATTTGAAAACACAGCTTTAATGTATCTGCCACAATGGACAATAGTGGTCCTTCCTGACATTTCAACAATACTCAAAGGCTTTCACAGCTTTTGTTCACTTCTCAAGTAATTGAGCCAAAAACAGGGCAATAAATGACCTCTTACAAGGATGTAGACAGGGCAAAACTTTAGTTTTCTGTTATGCCAGCCATGAAACTGTACTTTGCTGTAGTTTGAAAAAGTATATATACAATATTTACCAGTTCATTATTTGCATATTTGTGACAAATGGGCTCGGTCATTGTCACTCACAGCATTGAAAACAAGATGAGACAATCTCCATCATCTCTCTGCGAATCTGTACCTGTCATAAATATGTCAAAACATGTTGTTTGTTGCTTTTTGCTCACACCTGGTGCTTGACAGGTGTTATTTCTGCATCCTGGATTTGGATTTTGGAGTATAACAAAACAACTTCACTGCAGTATTACTGGAGCAGGCCGGTACCATAATATTGCTTTAGGTGGAGGTAAAGGTTAACAAAGTGCCTAAAGCTTGTGAAATTATGCATTATAATAAATACATCAGAGTAAAAATAGCACTACGTCACTGTTTACTCTGCATACACTTTACAGTTGTAATTACTTGCCATGCCTCTGTGATGTCTGTGGAAGAAGAGAGTGGTTATGAATCAGGTCAGGTATGAATAGGCCACGATGAATCAGCACACATGTAAAATATCCTTGTGAGGCCTTTGCAGCATGCTGCTTTGTTAAAAAATGACAATAAGTTTAATGTGGCAATTTAATAATAAGAACGAGACTGATTTTCATGTATTCAATAATGAGGTAAACTGGAACGTTCTGCTGGGTTATTGACCGTGCGTACATTTAAATGGGCATTTATGTCACTGCTGAGAGGAAATATGAGATTATACTCTATTAGGCTGTCCACTTTCTGCTCTCTCTCAGAGAATAATTAACATTGCAAATGATAAACATGCTAATGATTTCGTTGCGTAAGAGTACAAGCATTAGTAATGAAATACAGCCGCTTATCGCATCCTATCAACACTACCAAGTGTTTTGCTGTGCTTTGCATCAAGTGTCAGTCTAGGTTTTACTTCTTATGAATTTCCATACTATTGCTAGAGTGTACATCTAGAACAGTAGTTCTGCTGCAAAACAATGACAATTTTATAGCGTTAATAATATTTTAATATGAAAGAATTAGTAAAAAACTTTAAATAAAACAGTCCTAACATGTTACCCCATTGTACGGTAATTGCACTACTGTAAATGTGATTTTTGCTTGTTTTTACAAATTAAAGGATGAGTCTAAACAATCTGCCGTGGCAATCCACAGCATATTACAAAAGTGAACATGTTTTGAAACCAGGACTGTTCTTCAACAATAAAATAGCTTGACAATTATTAGCTATTAATCTGATAACCTGACCTTTATGTCCCTTTGTGTGCTAGCTGTACTGTCCATGTCACCATATGTTCCATACATCCACTGATGTATTTATAATTGACTATTGTAACTTGTTTTGTATCCTCTTGTTACATACATCGTTTGTCTTTTTGTTCTCTGCTGTTTGCACATGTCCCCTTTGTTTTACGGTTTGTGTTGTTTATTCCATTAAAATACAGCTTATTATTCAGTTCCATGTTCTCTTCCTTGTTTTACACAAACACAACCGTTCACCACCGTTACAGAATAACCCACCATACAAGACAACAGCACAGCAGTTTTTTGCATTTTGTATTTTTGCTTTTTTTGGGTGTTTTTGCGTTTTTTTCATTCTGTTTTTGTGACTTTGTATTTTGCCTTTTGGACTTTGCCTTGGTTTTTTGTTTTTTCTGTGGACAAATCCTGGGGGGGCCATCCTGGACGCTTTGGCAAGGCAGCTGGCGGGCCTTAAGGAGGCAGAGGCCGTATCTCAGGCCTGCAACACGCTGGCGACGGTGGCCTCCCAGATCAGCAGTCAGGCAGCGGCTACAGGTTCTCAGGAAGGCATCCAGCTGGCGGTAATGGCATCTCAAATCGGGTTCCAGGCCACGGTTCTCGGGTCTCAGGTTTACGCCCAGGTAAAAGGACCCGCTTCTCCGGCCAGTGTACCCGTGGCAGTGACCGGCACACCAGTCAGCTCTCCGGCAGAAATGAACACTTCCCCAGTAAGTGTCATGGCGGTGGCATCTGTCTTTTCAACCAGTTTCCCGGCAGCGGAGGAATCCGCAGGCCAAGTCTCTACCCCGGCGACGGCACTCGCCACACTCGAGTCTAAGCTCAAGCTCAAGTCAGCACCCTGGTGCCTCAAGTCAGCACCCTGGCGCCTCAAGGTCCCGGTCGGCTCAAGTCTGGTCCCGGTATGCTCTGGCTCCGCGAGATCTGGTCCGCCCTGGCTCCGCGAGATCTGGTCCGCCCTGGCTCCGCGAGATCTGGTCCACCCTGGCTCCGCGAGATCTCTCCGCGAGATCTACACCTCTCTTAAAATAGCACCTGCCTCTGTTTACAATAAAATGACCCAGCATGAAGAATATTCTTGAAACAAATGTCCTAATACAAACTTTTGCAAGTCTAAGACAGCTGGTCTATTGAATAATGTTGGGTTTCCCTAAAGTAACATATCATTAAACAACAAAAAACCATTTGATGTTTTTTCCCAGGCCATTGTTCCTTGCTTCCCCCCATGTGGCACTGAATTTCACATCTGCCTTCACCCCTTCCCTCTCATTCTCCCCCTCCCTCTAAGCTCAGATCAATGGAGCTCACTGAACATTCATGTGCAACATACAGTGTGACGTCATTGATCTTTCAATTTCATGTTTAGTATCATTTTAAAGGTTATGGTGTGATTGGTAAAAAGATCTCATTTCTATTATTGTGGGATGTAGTGTTTTAAGGGGGTAAAACTTTTATGAGTCTTTGTCTTATCTGTATATATAAGGAGGCTAGAAAGCCTTCTGTAACCAGAACTTCCTGCACCTTTGCGGTGTGTCTATATTGCCAAGAAAGCTTTCTGTAACCAGGACTTCCCGCACCATTGCGGTGTGTCTGTATTGCCAGATATCATTTAGACTTTGTGTCTTAACTCTTGTATTCTGTTGATCATTTATAGTTTTTCTTGAACTATAATTCATGTCTTTATTTTGTTAATTGATGTTTAACCTGCCTGGCAAAATAAATTGTTTTCTTGATATATTTGAAGTTCTTAAGAAATTGTTATTACCAGTAGATTAGAAGGAGTCAAATGTTACCGCAAAATAAGGTGTCAGGATAAGATCAAACTGAGGACTTGTATTTAAAAGGAACATAGAGCACATCAACCAAGATCCCCATATTTCTGTCTATCACCTGACTTAGCAAGTTGCATGATCGTGACTAAGATAACTGTTTTTAGATCTGAGGAAGCATGGAGCGGCCAGGTTTAATGCTATTAGTTTACCCGGCAACTTCTGACTAAAGTTCTGGCTGTTTTGTGATCGTAAGATCCGCGTATATCGGCCGGCGCGAG
Source organism: Botia almorhae (assembly GCA_036877575.1). Lineage (NCBI taxonomy): Eukaryota > Metazoa > Chordata > Actinopteri > Cypriniformes > Botiidae > Botia > Botia almorhae. The sequence goes on along the minus strand of JAZGTJ010006787.1, from coordinate 15,884 downwards.
ACTCTGCGACTTTGGGGCCCTAATGAAAGAATAACTAAGAGTATGACAATTTACAAATAATCAAACTCAAATTATGATCAACAGACAATTTGAAATCACTAGCCTAAATAACATATAAAATTGGAGTCAGATGAGAATAAACCACAGAGTCAATTAATCAAAATTATATTAAATTAAAGAACTTTTGCAGAAGTGCTAAGGAAAGACAGAACGTGTGAAATACCTTAACCCACGTCATTGGATTCCGTCGTTGGGCCAATGAGTGGTCCTTATACAAGTAATACTTGAGAATAAATCAAAGAAGGTTTTTCACAACATTAATATGGCTATAACATTTCTCTATGTTTTGAAGCTTTAAGTCTAGTTGATTTTAAGTTAAATGCAACCCAAATACTTATTTCCAGAAGTGCTTGCTTGGCCCTCACAGCCTGCTGTTTCTCATTTACTGCCTTTTATATATTCATAGCATGGATTACAGCATAATGACCACTTTACCCTGGTGGCATCTGTAGCTTTTTCATATATGTGCCTCGCAGCAGTAGATCTACATACCCCTCGCTCCATACACTTATGCACACATTTTATCTTCATTTTCACAATTTTCAAACCAATATTCTAAGTAAACCATCTGCTGAGTTGCACAGGCTCTATCATTGGAGGATGTTTTCAGTTTATGGACTTGCATATCTCTGTTGAACACTGGGCAAAGGGTGGGATGAAGCCTCTGAAGTAAGTCAAGTGCAAATGGTTTCCATTACCCTGCACTTTCTACTGCTGACTCACTATTCAAATAAAGGTTGAGCACTCACACATACCTCAAATAATCTTTTGACCCTAATATGCACAGCTTACTTGCCAAACTTATGATGTGTCTATAGAATTTAATTTATGGTTAGCTCTCAAGAATTCAAAGCTCTTGTTTACACACAGGTTATTTGCTGCAAGGAGGAGCAAGGAGGGTCTAAATACCTGGAAAATTTAGTCTGTTAGCATTAATCTGAAAAGCAGTTGCTTGGCTGGCGTGTGACACCTATGTATGTGGGCAACCTGTACACCATTTTGGATTAGTTCTCAGCCGATCACCTGAGGCATTGTAATAGGGCATTGTAGGGATACAATACCAAGCCCATTACCAGCAACGTCTACTAAATGTTTAATGTCTGTCACTAAAGAAAAATTAATTTTGCCTCTAGTTAGCAGGGGATAACTGACCTATGCTAACTAGCCAAACTCTGACCATTACACATATTGTTATCTTCATGCCAACTGAAATGACAGAATCTTAATCTTCTGGATCTTAAGGATAGTAGCATCTGTCTTACTTTCCCCTTATTACTTTCGTGTAGATGGGTTGGCCAAGCTGCTGAACACAGACTTATTTTAATGTATTCATCGTTTCATATTAAAATGTTTCAGAAGTTCAAACCAAGCTGTTTTTACTTAATTATAAATAAATATACTTTTTGGGTTTGGGTGGAAGTTGTGAGGTCTGAAACTTACAGTACTTGCCGAATAGAATTATTCCAGTTTATTCCAGCCATTGTATCATATTGTCATTATATCTCTGAATGTCTGATTGTTGGCAGCAGCATAACAGGATCTTTAATGGGGTGTAAAAACAATTTGCTGATTGTAAAAGATCATGAAGAGGGACAGAAAATGCAACAATTATACCCAACCTGCAATTTAGAGGAGTCACACAATCTCAGCTTCTCTGGTAATTGTCTGTGTTTGACGAGAGAAAATCTGAAGAGAAAAACCCGCAATTAAGAGGATGAGGGAGACACTTGTCGTTTAGTGCTTCTAAAGTGATCAGGACTCAGATAGAACAGCCAATCACAGCAGATGCACCAGCCAATGACAGTAGCTTGAAGAGGTGCAGAGGCGGAGTGGAGAGGAAAGGAGGCGGTGTAAGAGCGGATAAGGCAACATGAACTATCCTGAGAAAGAACTTGACGCTTTGTTCAGATAATCAGACTTTTTTTTTGCATGTCTAACACAGATCCATTTAGTCATTTGTGATGTGCAACAAACTAAACTGAGATGCCGGAAATTATAATAAAACCCTTTCTAATAGAAATTAACTGTATAAAATTAAAAGTAATATGGCTTTATTCTGTTGTTTTAGAGCATGTTATATACAACACTGAGGTATTCTAGGGTATGTGTGATTTTTGATGTGTTTAAAAGACACATAAGCCACCCTGCAGCCCTACAGTTACCTCACACTACCCTAATTTCCTCCAACACTGGCTTCATATTGCTCCTATTACAGACTTTCCATCAATAACAGTCCACACACACGCTCACTCTCTGTCTCATGTCTGCTGTAACATATTTAGCCTCACTTTATTATTGATATAAGCCAGCTTATAATTAACAGTGTTACGGAGGAGGTTCTTCGGGTATACATTTCCCATGGTCCTTGTGCCTAGGGCTGATTACTTTCTGTTTGGCACCAGTTTGTAATCAGCCCGGATATAAAGGCCCAGGTCTGCACTTTACCCATCACGATGTCTTGTTTTGCCATGTCTAACAATTCAGAGCGTTTTCCTGGACTTTTGGACTTCCCGTTAGCGTTTGAATTGTTTAGCGTTTTTTACTTTTCGCTGCCTGCCTCTTGATTTGCTTTAGACTTTGTTGTTGATTGTTTGCTGCCTGCCCTGATTGTCTGTGTACCTGTTTTGATTTTGTCTCGTCCTCATTGCTCTGATTTCCACCATTTGACCCATGCCTGTTTGTTGATTACCCTGTTTAATAAAGTGCTGCATATGGATCCCACTGTCCCAGCATCTGCGTTACAAACCGGTGACAGGACTCATTTTAATAACCATTAAGCTTTAATCATAAGATTGTGTGTTTACTCTATGATAATATTACAGGGCATTTATTAATAAAAAATGCTAACGCACATTGCTGTCAGATGTGGACTGCTGTATATAATACTTCTGTTCTGACTGTGGTGTTATAATTGTAGGCATTAAAACCATTTACAAGTTCCAATAAAAAACAACAAATGGTAGAAATAGCACTTTTTTAAAGGAAATGTGAGTGATGTTTTGTGTTCTGGGTGGTTTTTAGTTGGTTGCTCTATGATGATCTGGTCTATAGATATGATCTCCCTCAACATAAATCTAAATGTTTAGAAATGTCAATAAGCTAAGAAAAGTCATTTTGAAGTATTATGTACAGTCTGATGATTAATATACAGGATAATAGGTTTGTTTGATGGGTAAATAGTAATAGTAGTGATGCTTTAATAGTATTCACTTATGATAATTTGCAAGAGGCCATCCTCTGTGGTTATAAAAACAGGCTCCGCCTCAGATAAAAGCCTTTGGTTAAGACAAAAGTTAACATGTTGACCTGCTAAAAAAAACAAGAAACAGAAATGTTTTAAAAATCACAGTGTGCCTGTCACTCTTCACAATGTCAACTTATATCTCTGCATATTGAACTAAGATAGAAGAAAGTAATTTCAGAAATGTTTTACCATTCACTTTTGCGATTTAATCCCATTAGCATTAGCAGAAACAGAAAAGATTTTAAGATTGCCATCTCTAGGCTTAAATATAATGAACTCATGTTTATTTTCTTACTCTATTGACTGTAGGAGCTCAGCAAGGTGAGAGCTGTGATTCGTTGATAAGAATGTGTGCTTGAGCTCCAACAGAGTCTGTTGCTATATGGACAAAGGGTAAAAAAGCCTGTTATTTAAGTGTTATTTAATAAATACCATGCTGCACCTCTGAAAGTGAGATTAAATTAGCTATTTAAAATTTTGTAATGAGACACATAGTCATATTAGATGCTAGACTGTTTAGCATTTTTGTTGTTTTGCATATGACCATATATCAGTAAACATTTAATGTTGTACATAGGGTAAAGCTGCAATTTATAAGCAGTGAAAAACACATTGTGCTGTTTCTAACAGGTCTACCTTATATTTTGCTGTATTGTTGTTGAGAATAACATTTCCATCCATCCATGGCTAAATCTGAGCCTAGGATAAACATTTATGTTGATGCATTAGTACATGTGCACTCTACAGTCAATACTACAGCTTTCTGAGGTTTGTTTTAAACATGATCAGCACAAGTTCTAGCTAGCACTGCCCTGAACAGTTTCACTGTGCTGAAGGGATTATCTGATTCACACTACAAGATTGTCAACTCATCTATGTGGGCTTCTGTTTCCACAGATAGGCCTGTTTGTATGTGTATGTGGTAGGGAGCTGTTCTCACTTGTATGTGTTGGTTTCCTGAGAAATTAAGCATTTTTGTTTTGTTTGTCTGCTTTCACAAGGTTTTTGGTTCGCCTGTGACAACTTTGAACACTGAACATGTCAAACAGAACATATTGTAAAGCATTTGACGTACAAAACTAAACAAAAAGAAAAAAACTTTTAAGACACTAATTTATGCAAAAGGCCATCCTGCTTCGAAAAAGGACACACAAGCACTATATATCATAAAAGCAGTCAGTTTGACTGTGACTGTGCAATATTCCCAGTGTTCGGAAGCTAAAGCTAAAGTTTGTGTACAAAACAGACCAAATAATGTTATTATTGACTGAACTCTCTGATGTATAATTTTTTGTTTAAAATGCGATTTATTATATGTTTCAATGTAGGTTAACTTCATTGGATAATAGCGAATTTATCTTCCTTAGTTTCTCACACAAAGCTAATGTATGACTTAAGAAGCCAAAAAATATAATAAAGTAGTCTTACAGACTGCATTTATACTTTAAGGTGTTTTTTTTGTTGTTGTTTTGTTTGGAACTCAATAGCTGTTCTCCCTATAAACTTTGTGTGTAGAAAGCTGTGTAAAAATATGTTCCATAAAAAATGAAGCAGCACACAGGATGAAAATGATATGAGGGTAAATAATTGTATTTTTATTTTTGGGTAAAGTATTTCTTTAATAAACAGGCTCTTTTGCTTCAGAGAAATCAACCACTCTCCATCCTGTTGTGGCACTACTCATTTGCCAAAGCAGCTATCTCTGCCTGATCAAAGATGGCATTTAGAATGGACATTTTCAATTACTGCTACTTGGCCACTGATCTGAGAAAGCTAAACATGGGCTATCCTGACTCTTTCTAATTGATCGATTGCTTCTTTTAATTTTCAATTTGCCCTGCACACTTCGGGCTCATTGCCTTACTGGATTTAGAAAATCATGGGCATTGGTCTAGCTGGAGATCTTATGCATGTTGGCTTTATCTTTTTTTCTGTCACTTCTAATTTACACAGTCCATAATGGAATTATGCTAGGGAATAATTAAAATGTTGTTAATGATAGGCCGTGAAGATATAAAGTGCTCATGTTTATAGTGACTAACAGAGAAGATATAATAAATGAGAGCTGTTAGGAAACTGTACCTTAGTTACTGTCTTTCATCAGCAGTGGAACTCGATGTCAAAGCTAAACTCTTTATTCATAGATGTTACCACACATTTACCATGGTTTTGACTGACTTTATTGTTGCATCTGGTCTTTGGTTTTTATGTGTGTGAGAAAAATTCTGTTAAAATAGATGTGAAAATAACACCATGTTGTATGCATCCTTTATTCTGAACTCAGAATCTCATTAATAATGGAAATATTTGAAAATGCCTGCGGTTAAATTCATAAAAGGATTGTGTGGTTCTGCAGACAAGGCCAGTAAACATTGTTGAAAAAAAAAAAAAAGCAACACGGTCACATTTTTCCACACATTGTCCTTGGCAACCAAGGATATGCTTTCTTTGAACAGGTGAGTTATAGTTCCATAACATTCTTTTCTGGCATTAACTGCTCTGTTAAGATCCAAGAAGAGTCTTCTGGTAGCCACTGACAATTGTTGAAGCTGCAGTGTGTAATTGCTGTGTCTCTAGCATCATTAAATGGAAATGCAAAAGTAGTGTTTTCAGACAGGTTTCCTAAACCCTCTTCACATCTGCCATTGGTGGGACAAACAGATTAATGTTCTGATCACCAAACAGTTTCAGTGTTTACACCTTCTGGGTACATCATCTATAAATGGTTTACTTATAGTTGTCTTTGCATATTGAACTGTGAAAGTATTTTAAAAGAAACGCACTTTACCTTTAAATCTACCCAAGTCCATTTCTATGTGCTAAATATTGGTCTTGCTCAAGAAATCTTGTTTCTGTCTTGTTATAATGTTTATATGCTTCCACAAAACACTTACATTCTGTGTACTATATAATAACAATCCCTGTCAGCTGGACTACAGTGTTTGACAGTCTTGAAATGCTAGAGAACACATGGGAAGGTCTTATTTTTAAAAACAGGAACAGAGAACAACAGCAAGAGAGTGTGAAAGATGAATGTATGTGTGAGAGAGCAAGAGAAACAGAGTGACATAGCTGAATAATTTTGTCATTACCCTAAAATTAATTGCATTAAATTATTTATTTTTTTGTTTGTTTATTCTTTTCGGGGCTTACTAAGGCATACTTTTATGCCTTAGTAAGCACTTAGTAAGTTTGGGGATTTTCATTATTTGACTGTGATAAAATGTGGGCAAAAAATTTGTATATACTTGCACTGAAGGGCCATCTAGGGACCAGAACATCATCAAGACTCATATGTGGTCTTGTTGAATTGGTAGGTAACACTACAGCAACCGTATATCAACACCCTAGCAATTTTTGCATGGTATCTATTCACTTTTTTAGTGTATTGTAGGTTACACCATCATATGTACTTCTGTCATTTGAAATCTATGCAAGTTTGGACTACAAAGGTACTACAACAAGATTGATAAGTAAGTTCCTACACTGAGGTTATCATTTTCTGTGTGCTCTATTTCAGACTTCCACTCAAACTGTCCCCATGTGCCTGAAGATCTGTATGTAAAGAGGAGTCACACAGACAGGTACAATAACAGAGTGCCTAACCTCAGATGAACTCTGTGACTTGAGAAATCGCTCTCTCTTCCTCTCCTTTCTCTTCCTGTCCCCTCTCTTCCTGCCTCACCACTTCACTCACTTTGAGGAGGAAATGTAATATACTGTAAGTGTGAAGTGTAAAATCTCCTGTTGGCACTTCTATTTTCATAACGAATAAGCCCTTATCTGAGTTGGTTGTAGTAGTTTATTAAACAATCTCACATCCTCTTTTTTTTTAAATATTGTGTAGTCACATGGTTGGCCCTTCGGAAAGTACCATGGTATAGTAATGTTGTAATGTTAAACCATGGTATTAACATGGTACTCAAAGGTATCTCAAGCAATACCATAATGTTACTATGGTAAAATTAGTGGTCACTATTACCATTGCTCATACTTTGGATAAGGGGTTTGAGGAATACACAACATAGCTCTTTTTCCAAACTGTTGTGTCTTCAAGACTGGCGCTAGTGTGATTACATGCCGATGATCCAGAACTAGTCTGGTCTTTGATTAAGCAAAAGCTGCCCAAATCAAATTTAGTACATTTACTTTGACCTTCAGGTCTCCAATGGAACTTCCCTGCCAGAATAATCACAACCTGAAGAAATAGCAAAATACATTTTCTACATCTGCTTCAGCTTCTGTGATGCTTTTTAAAACTTGGCATTATTTGCTCTTGAAAATTGGTTGTTTTATGAATCGCTTGTGATGTTTCTTATTTTAAGTCACTTTGAATTAAACATGTTTACAAAATGACTAATGTACAGGTAAGAAGCTACAGAGCATAACTCACCACACATCAATTGTGGCGCAAATACGAAAATGGACCATGGTTTTATTGTGGTAAAAGTGTAGTAACCTTGGTGTTTTGGCACATTGATTACCATTTGTATAACCAACCGTTTTACCACAAATACCATGGTTAAACTATGGTTGCTGTAGCAAAACCATGGTAAATTTGTGGCTACCATGGTTTAAATATAGTAACCATGGTTAATTTTCATAAGGGTCTATAGCACCTTATGAAAATTGTTGCTATTATTGTTGTTAAAATTTCTTCCTTGTCCTCATTTGTAAGTCGCTTTGGATAAAAGCGTCAGCTAAATGACTAAATGTAAATGTAAGGGTAACATGTGTTTCTCTAAGTGATCAGACAACAATAACGCAATAACACATAACTTTGAGCTGTATTATGCTAGAACAATGAAGATGGGTGGGTGAAAAGTAACTAGGCATTAAAAATTGGTAATAAAGTCCATATTTTTAATACTAATTTATTGAAATAAATTGTACATGTTGGCAGACACTTTATTGCAAAACAACTTACAATAGATTATACAGTTTACATATTTGTTGCTTTTATTTGTATACATATCCTCTGGGATTGAACCCATGACCCTGGGGTTTTTAGCTCAATGATTTTCCAGCTGAGCTACAAGAAAGTTCTTTCCAGGTGAACTTGATGAACTATAAACAGACACTGCATCATGGTCCTGGACTTATACTTTCACAAGGTTCCCAATATTTTTTGCAAGAAAGAGTCTACAGGCTGATAGCAGAACAATGTCTAGAGTGTAGAGATTTGATCTTGAGGTTATTTTTACACTGGTGCTATGGTCACAACCAAAAGGGGTAATTGGGTGCAGCTGGTTTGATTAATCTGGTGTGTCCAAAGCTGGGGAAAAAATGACACCCTCAGGGCAATCTGCTCTAACACCACTCAAACACATTGCTATGTTCACAATTATCACTCCTGTTTCCAACGCTGGAAGCACACCGCCAAATTAGAAATAGTTGAAGCGATATCTGTCATTATCACATAAACATGAACATTCCTGAGAGGATTCGAAAACAGTTTTGGTAGCTCTGAAATGTTTGCATGCAGAACATTCAGCAAAAAAACACAATCAAACACAAACGTAAAATGGCAGAGCAATTACAGATATAACCTATTATACCCTTCAAAACCAAAGGCATAAACTTCAGGCTGGACCCAGCTGATGGAGACATATAAGTAGTCAATTCTAAAATGGTTAAATCTTAGCACTTATCGGTCTGGCCTATTCTAGGTGGACTCTTGTGTCAGCCTGTGTTAATAAATCAATTAGAGTAAACCTGCCCCAGTTGTGGCCTATTGGTTAGAGAGTTGGACTTGTAATTAGAAGGCTGCTAGTTCAATTCCCAATGCTCGGTAAGCCAGTTGGGTTTGTTTGCAGTGGGTTTGTTTGCAGGAATGTACCATAAAACTTCTTTTGTTTTGGTTCCCAAAGATATGGTTTCATGCTCCCCTGATGAGATACTGATACCCAGGACTGACCTCAGTTTTACCCCTTTCTATACTCCCTTTCCCCCACCCTAACTGTTATTAGATCTGAAGAAATGATGATCAATGGAACATGTGAGATTACTTCACCCATTACATTGGATTCCTTCGTTGGGCTAATGGACGGTCCTTACAGCTGGCAGGTAACAACTGAGGTGCCTTTGAGCACCTTACCCATGATTGCTTCTTGGGTGCTGCAGTGCTGCACTATGTTCTGGGTGTGTGTTCACAGTTTGCAGTGTGTGTGTGTGTTCACAACTCACAACTTCAATGTTTGGGCATTTACTAGATGGGTAAAACGCAGAGGACAAATTCTGAGTTACCATACTTGGCTAGCACTTCATGTAAAGTAACAGACTATGGACCAAAAGTTTGCAGTTCTTTCTAGTTCTGATAATTTAACATGACAATTGTGACAATTAAATGTTGTTTGACTTTATATTCTAATCTATTTTTTGAGAATGATTGTAGATTATATCAAAGTAGCTGGATGTATGTAAAATGTTTATTTAAGTAAAAATTGTTGGCAGTTAGTTCTCACAGATTAATACTGTTTGTCATAGTTCTGTGCTGGGAAATATGAAACTGACATTTTAAAATGAACTAATGCTTTTATAAATATGAGTTATGATTATGTCTGATTGACATGCAAAAAATGTTACTGTTTGTTCTCACGCACTGTCATCAGCAACACTTCTCAAAATTATTTCCATGGTTGACAAACCGACGCCTCTGTTTCAATCTGTGACAATTCTTTGATGTAGCTGTGATACTTAGCATTGTTTTATTTTGTTGCATTATGGCTTCATTAAATTTAATGAAAAAGCAGGATACATGTTAACATATAGATGGTAAGATACGTGACTCATATCCTCATTAAATGACAAACATATTGTGATGACCTTATGCCATCTATCCCTACTTTAATGTCTTTTTAGCTTTTAGACATTTTTGTATTCAAAAGCTTTTTAGAATTTGTCTCCACAAAAATGCTGCCCTTGGGTCACACTCTCGCTTACAAATTTGTTAAATTAGCTTTTTATTTGCTTCACTCAGACATCTTAATCAAGGTTCTATAAGTGAAATGAGCATGGTTTATGGCTTCTTGCTGCTTTTATAACGAAACCAGCAAGCTGAATGCTAATTGAATCTTGACATGGGTCTGTTGACCCTAAAACATTTCGTGTCAGTGGGCAGGTCATGTAAAAACATGTCATTAGTATGCCTAGGTGGATTCTTGGATATTAATCAACTGAAACTGATGTGGCACAGTGTATTTATGTGCCAAAAGCTAATAAATTACACATTTATGTTCTTAGAAAATGTTGTCTAAGGTAAAATGTATCTGAGAATACATGTAAACATAGTGGACTATAAAAAATTATGCAGGCAGGGGACCAGTATAGTGAGGGACCAGCTGGCTTAGAATGTGTCTGTCACTTTTGTGTTTAAGGAAATTTCTTTGAACAACAGAAAAAACAAATTAAACTATACTGTTCTTTATTAGAATTACGTTATCACAGGTTTATTTAACTATAAAATAAACTATAAAATAATCTTGTTCTTGCAATTACAGTACAACAAAAATCTTACCGAAAATACTTTTGTTTACTAACTGATGGGAAGAAGAAACATATTTGTTTGGAGGTGTAAATCATCCACCTCGCAACATTGTTACTTTTAAAGCTAAATATACATTTCATTGGTATTAAAAATAATGGACAAAGTTTTATGTAAAATAAAAAAATATGTTTATTATATGTTTCCAAATATATTTTCTATAGTTTTGTAAACAATGTGCATTGTAAAAAGCAATTCTATAAACTTAATTATAAAATCAAGACTGTATGATATGTTTTGATATGATATGTTATGTGAGATATAAAAGAGTGTATGTGAGATTGTATGAACAACCACAGGCAATGTTCTGACACTGCGATTTTACAAAAATTCCTATTGTGGTTTTCATGAGATCTATCAGGTTTTTAGGGTTATAGCAGTGAATAAGAGTCCTGCTGCTGGAGTGTATGTGGGAGCCTTTGAAGTGCAATTTTCCCCACTGGCAGTTAAGAGACCCGTTTCTGCTTCTACTTCAGTCTCCTGTTACCGCTATGACAAAATGATATGAGCCAGATCGTATATGTGTCTCGTTTCTAACAATAAATGCAGTCTTCAGCAACACAGTTTATAACAACTGATTATTGCTTATCTTAACAATCAAAAAACAATAATCTCTGTAGTTTTAAGAGATTATGCATAATATATAATTATGTATATTATATGATTATGCATAAACAATAAGAAAATGTCAAATGTTGTTAGTATGTTATTTGATATTAACATTTCCAATTGGTAATTAAGGGCTGGCTAAAAGAATCTCTGTTCTCTTAGTTTTTGCATTAATTATTAGGAAAGAGCGAGTAGATTTGTTGTTACACTTCAGGCTTCAGTCAGAGTGCATCTAGTATTAAGTTAACAGTGATTCTGTGAATGTGAGAGTTATTTTAGTATAACACCTTTAAACTGCTTTTGCAGAGACTACATTTACTGCAGTCTCTGACGGACGATTAATTGATATTAATCAAGACAATATATATTTTAATTAATTTTTGCCAAATTTCTATTTTCAAATTTGAACATAACTGCCAGGGAAATTCATTAAATTCCTCATGAACATTTTTAAGGATTTTTTTATTATTAATTTGTTATTAAGATTTATATAAATACTGAAAGCTGATAATGTATATTAAATTGTTATATAATGTATTATATAAAAATGAAATAAGCATATACATCAGGAAAATAATATATGTAGGACTATGTCTGCAAAAAAGAAAAATTTAAAACTTACAACAGCTATTCTAAATTAAAGGTGTAATTTTTGCACCACTAGTATCACCAAAATGAATTGTAAAAATATATCATACAGGTTTTCTGTTTGACACTTCATCTTCTTCCCATTGGTCGACAGTAATAGTCCCACAAGCATTGGTTGAACCAGTGTTTCTTTTTTGGGTCAGGGTGCTCAAACAAAGAGAACAATGTTTTGATACCATCGCTGTTTTAGAATTGGCCTTCAAAAGGCTTACTAATAGTTATTTTTGAATTTTAAATCGGAATAGAAGAAAGTATTTTAACAAAATCAACAAAAAGGCACACTTAAGCCATCTTTACACTGTCCTGCATTCTGGTCTAATACCCAGTCAATCCTTAATCAATCCTGTTTAATCCAAATCCAGTCCTCAGTCACTTCCACTGTGCATGCTGCCCCGTCTGCTGAGCTGCAGCTGTACAATACCAGTCCGGTTCAGAGTTCTCCTCAAATAATTGCGGAATATAGAACTGGAGAAGCAGTAGATGACCGGATCCAGAGCACTGTTCAGATAGGTGAACGCTATGGACATAGCAAACAGTTGAGTGGTTAGCATGTAAGCTTTGCAGTACTCTTTTCCAAGTGATTTGAGAAAAAGGGCCGTCAACCCTGTGCCGATGCTAGGGAAGAAACAGAAGACGAAGACCCCCACAATTACCAGGACGGTCCGAATAGCCCTTTGTCCCCTCTTGTCTTTGTCCATTTGGCGAGAACGCAGGACGCATGCGATGCGCACAGAGCAAAAGATTAGGAGTAGTAGAGGCACAAAAAACTCTAAGGTAAACATAGCATAATGCAGGCGGATACCTATTGGTGGATTTTTATAATTACTGAAACTTCTACAAAGGGAGATGTTGTTGCTGTTTGTACTTAGAAGGTTGTTGGATAATAAAGGGATCTTCAGGAGTACCACAACTGCCCAGATGAAGCAGGCAAGCCAAGCTGCTTGTTTTGAAGTCATGTGATTGATTTTGTGATGCGGATGGACAACTTTAAAATACCGGTCGAAAGCCACAGCAGTCATGAAGCCAATACTGGCAGAACGGTTGACGGAAACCATGAAGAGATTTATTCGACACCAAGCGTCTCCGAATATCCACATCTCACCACGCAAAAAGTTGTCAATGCGGAAGGGAAGGCTCAGGAGAAGTAGAAAGTCAGACAGAATTAGGTTGAAGAGGAACGTGACGTTGGCCCTCCAAGACTGCATGTTTTTGCAAAAAACTGATAATGCCATGACATTGCCGGGCAGTCCAAGTAACAGCTCGATGATTAGCACAGGGGGAAGAACAGATGCCACCAGGTTGTGAGTTGATTCACTGCAGTGATGTGCACTGATGTTGGGTGTCATGGTAGTTTCTGAAAATAGAGTGTAAAGTTTATTTCCTTTTTTAGTAAGAAAGTAAGTTTTTACACGTCTGCTGTTCCTCATTCATATTGCAGTAGAAAATGTCAGTGCCACTTACTGCTACATAATAGCAGTAGGGAGAGGTAGAATTAGATAATTAGACCAGTAGGAAATGTGGCAACAATGATTGATATGCAATAATGTTTGCAACATATGAGGAAGCATATGTTTTAACAGTGAATTTGAAAAGTTTCATAAGTACTAGTACTGTTCCTAGATCATCAGCAACTTGGTATAATTACTCTACATCAAAGTGATCAATGCATTGTAGAGTATAAGAATATACTAATGATAAAATCTTTCTTGTTTTACTCTGACTTAGGAAATATTGAGAAACCAAACTCCTCAAACAGGAAACTGTGTAACCTAGCTAAACCATGCAACATAGGCCAAATATCTACATGACCCACTAAATAATGCTACAGTAAGTAGATTCGGACCACCTCTCAAAAACCTCAATACTGATACTACTCATGATGTGTAACCAAAATTCTCTTTATTAAGCACTATGAAAGGTCACACGCCTTAAATGGTGTTTAAACCATGAGGTCTAGTTAAAGCCAATACATTTTAACATATTGTTAAAATGTATTGTTAAAATTTCTTTTCCAACATATTGTTAAAATGTAAGACTACATTTACAGACTTTTAAGATTAAATTATTATTGTGACAGCAGATAAACTTCTGTTGGATAACTAATTCCTAATGTCCAACTAAGTTAGCTGGTTGTTGAGAAAAGTGTCCTTGTTTGTCCTTACAGAGAATTAGAACAAATAATAACCAAATCTATAATTCATGAGAGCTTTAAAGAAATTGTACATTTCACAAAGTGATGTGTTAAAAAGCAACTGTCCATCTGAGGTGTTTGACTCACCACAGAGTCCTGATGTAAAATTAAAACTGGTCTCAGAATATCTCGTTCTGTACCACTTTTGGAGCGATTGGATTCCTCTTACTTGTTAAATATATCGGCCTATAACTGTGTCAAAATCTTGTTAGACAGACTTTCGTTTTTACACAGCACTTTGCTCTGTTAACAGATCTAACAGAGAGAGACAGGATGCAAATTAACCTCTAGAGATAATATACAGTTCAGTGCAACACAGCAACATGTTTCTCAGCTTTCAATGTATTTATTATTACGATTGTATCAATTAATTTGTGTCATGATCATTCAAATCTTTAAAACCTTTTCAAAAACTTTTTAAAAGTTTTTTAATTTAAGCATATTCTATTATTTCTATAAACATTGTACAACATCTCAATAACAACAATGTTGCACTTACCAGAGTTTATTCCTGACTAGTTTGCTGATTCAGGCACATTGAGATGTAGGCAGAGACTGTGAAGAAAATTGCCTCAGCACAAATTTAGTGCTCTGGTCTGAGGGAAACAACCGTGCGGTGATTGCCTCAAAGCATACTTCCTTTGTTTCGTCAGAATGACATCACATGAGGAAAGTGAAGTCTTAGTCAATTCTGAGGCATCCTAAGATGTCCTCACACTTACCCCACCTTTCTTTCTTATTTCTTTCCAACTTTCTTTCTTTCTTTCTTTCTTTCTTTTCTCATTGTTTATTGAGAAACAATGTTTATTTTTACTGTTTATTTTTTCTTACTTTCACTTGTCTCTTCTTCATACTCTGTGTGTGACTCCATACTGTGCTGTACACTCCTCACCAATAGAATTCAGAACTGACATGTTTGACATATTTGAACTGTCTTATAAAATCATAAATATCATGGTCATACAGGGTGCAACCAGTAATTTTTTCACATAAAGAATCAATAACCAGGAAATGTCCTTTATCCATCTACGTGAACACAAAGTAAAATTCTTCTGAACTGATGCAATGTAATACTTTAAGTCAATGGTGATGTTTATAACAATTTAAGTAATAAGAAAATGCATAGAAATAAAGATACATTTAATATAACAGAGTAATTGTAACTAGATACATAGTAACTAGTTACATTGTCTGAAGAAAATGTGAGTGGTGCTTGCCATGGCAAAATGCTAACATGTTTTAACATGATTTAGCATGACTTAACATGATGCTAGCATACCTTAGCATGATGTTAGCATGATGCTAGCGTGACTTAGCATGATGTTAGCATGACTTAGCATAATGCTAGCATGACTTAGCATAATGCTAGCATGATTTAGCATGACAGATGTACCAAAATATGGCTTATTTATGATGTTAGGAGGTTGCTAAATGGTTGATCTAAATGGTTGTTGGGGTGTGGTCAGGACGTTGCCAGAGCAATACCTAAAGCCCACTGACAGCCCAAGTCAAATAAGCCCACTTACGTCTCTACACTATTCTAATGTTGAGATATGGCTTATTTATTTTATTAAATGGTTGCTAGGGTA
>JAZGTJ010006786.1:0-24167 GCA_036877575.1 Botia almorhae | reverse complement strand
ACACACACACACACACACCGTGAACACACACCCGGAGCAGTGGGCAGCCATTGCTGCGGCCTTGCTCAAGGGTCTCACCTCAGTCGTGGTATTGAGGGTGGAGAGAGTGCTGGTAATTCACAATCTCCACCTACAATCCCTGCCGGACCTGGGACTCGAACCTGCAACCTTTGGGTTACAAGTCCGACTCTCTAACCATTAGGCCACGGCTGCCCATAGGGGTGACTATTGTGAGAAACAGGCAGAAGTATGTTTAAAAAAATCCTTTTACATTTACTCAAGTCGCTTTATACTTGGTCAGAAAAATACAATAGATATAGAAAATGCTAAACCGTGAAGGAATTGTTAATATCTGGATTAGTGTTGCCATGATGAGGCAATCAGTTTATGGCAATAAATGGAACAGAAAGTGTCACAATGATGCAACTATTGTAAGTCACGGTTATAGCACCACTAAGTCGCAGCAGGAAGTGTGTCACTTACAAAAGACTTAAGACTTTATTTTCAGAATTAAATGCACTTGACAACTATGTAAAAAAATAGTAAAAAAAAATAGTAAAAACTGAATATGCTTTTTAAAAATATTTGAAATGTATTATAAGTGAAGAGCCTAGAATGTCATTTTTAGTATAATTAAATGTCTTCTCCCTTGTCTGCTATGAGTGTCAAGTAGTTGAGAAAGGTTATGGAGATTCTTAAAGATAGGGAGAGACTTGCCTTTATTGAAAAAGATTACCTCACAATTGTTTGGTAAATTACTTGCTTTAAACTATCAAAGAAAAAAAAACTAATCAATGGTATGTTTCAGTCACTGTGAAAAATCTCTCAATTGATTGATTATATGGAATATGACTAAAAAAAAATACCCATTTATTGTGACCACCAGCATTGTTCTACAGACACAGGTGGAAAAAACTCTTTAAAAAAAGAATGGAGTGGATTTACTTACACCAAGACATTTATTATATTTTTACAGCAGGTTCAAGGAGAGGAATGTCACCTACATATACAGAACAAGAGTGCAGGAAGGAATTGTGAAGCAACTGTAATTGCTAATTTAAGATGGCTATCACAAAAGAGCTTTTAAGGGGAAAATCAATATTGTATGTATCAATTAGATAAAACAATAACATGATTACTCACATTAACACAGCATTATGATACAGACACTCTCACAACATTTAAAGGTATCATTCACAAATAAAGCAACACAATCCGATAAACTGGACAATACTACTTTTTACTAAGAAAGCTGAGACAAAGACTTGCATTGGATCATACGAAGGATATTATATGCAGACAATAATGAAAAATACTACTGGACTGTGTATTTAGAGTACCAAGGTAATGATTTTTCATTCTTGTATATCATTACTGCGTTGTATGCCATTAAAATGGTTTACATATTAATAAATATCTTTGGACACTATAGAAAATGTGTGTTGTTGTAAACCAAATATGGAGGGTATATGGAGGGTGTAAAAGCAGCCGTCTATCAAGTTTTTTGATTGTAACGATATGTCCAGTGGCAGTCTTTTTCTCAGTGCTTTGTGGGAATTGTAATGGATGTAATTGTTGGACAGAGGTGCTTATCCAGCAACTTGGTAATTGACGTGGATCTCTGGCTTAATGTCACAAACCATCTTTAGCAGGTTGCCAAGTACAGCCTCCTTGTTCTGTTGATAACTGTTCTGAATGCGCTTCATCTTGTCCAAAGTATCCTTGTCCACCTCTACAGCAGAGTTTCCATGAGATCCTAGTGCCTAATGGATGATGTAATGAGAAATTAGGGATAGTTTTTAATGTTCTGCCTCTTACTTATTACTATCATTATCGGTTATCTGTTAATCCAGAATTAATGGTAATATAGGTGTACATTTCTGGTACACTAATAAACACTTCAGTATTTCTCTTACTCTTTATTAACATGGGGGTAATAGTCACCTAATTAAGTTTCTGAGAAGCTAAGAACTGTACCAAAATGACCTCTGAGAAAATGTAGTTAAAAAATTTAGTTCTTAAATCCACCATAATATATCTTACCGCAGCCTCCTTCGTCTTAAACTCCTTCTCTCTTTGCAAACGGTACTGTTCAATCTCAGCCTGCGCCTCCTCCTTAGCCTGCTTCAGACGGCGATTCTTCCCTATATTAAAAAAAGCAAAAGACAAAATAATGCACACAATGTTTATTACAGACATAATGTCAGCATAGATAAGTTTTCAAATTTCCTCCAGGGAGAAAAAGGCCAAATATTGCTCTGCCAGGGAAAATCCTGTCTTGCATAAAGTAAATGAGAGCTGGAAACAGAAACTGCACTATTATAAAACAGGAACTGAGTGAATGTACACTGACTCAATGTCACTGTGACAAAGGAGATATTTAGTACATCTTCTGTCATAATTTCCATCACTCTAAGTAAAACGTAGCAAACATTGGATTAAATAGTTAATACACAAAAACATGATTAAAATCCCTTAGAGCAAGACAATCAAAACGTGCAAAATTCCTCAACGCAATTTCAAAACATTTACGTGTTTCAGATGTTTTTGGACATCCTGGATGTAACTGGGCCTTAAGAAATACGCTACAACCAGTTCTCGACATATGTGCCGTAAAAAAACTGCTCATCAGTCCGTTCCCCTGTATACAAGCAAGCCTGCCATCCAATTGCGAGCTAGTAATCAAATACAACAAGAGAATATTAATCGTATTTGAATTCTAACGACAATTTAAATAATTCCATACGAAATTTCATTGCCTGACACAATAGCCAGCAGTAAACTATGGCTTACTGATCTCCATTTAGCCTGCTAGTCTCTAGCAATGACAAGCAAAACGGCTACTTACGTTTGCGAGCCTCTGCTACCTTTTCTGCGGCTCGTTTCTCAGCTTGCAATAACTGCTGGATACCCTGAGACTGGCTCGCCATGCTTGAAGATTTTGTGGATGATCGTGTTTTGATGTCTGTATCTTCCGCAGTGGAGAAGGTCGACTGATCGTCAGCTGACCGAGCTTCAAGGCGCAGAGGAAACCGCTGACGTAAATCACGTGATTGCACGAGCCCAGTGGCGTCAACATTTAGTGTCACAGATAGGAGGTAGCAGTAACAAAAGTCTGCTAGAGCTTTTAATCTTTTAGATAAACTAATAATAATCTCTTAAATTTAATTAGGGCATCTGTAAGTTTATAAGAAAAAGAGGGGGAAAAAACATAGTATTTGGCATAATGAGGCATAAAGAGACTTATGATACTATGTTGTATTGACAAAGCCATCAACATCTTGTATTTAAGTTTATTGGTGGCCGTATGTTTAATGGATGTCAATAGAGAAACTTCACTACTGCATAAACTACTTTTGTGAGGAAATAGCGTATCACTTAATGAATCGACAGCCTGTCCATTAATCTTAAACATGCTTTACATTGAACCACCATTGTTGGGAATTGAATGTAGAGATTATTATGATTAAGATATTTTATAAGAGAAGGTAGGACTCGTGTATTGCATCACCACCAGAAAACGTGTATATTACGTAAATGCTGTTTAATATTATGCTATGTTGTAAATTGTCTAAAGTAAATACGTTTTACTTTCAGGTTAAAATAAGTGACTTGAATTAAAATAAGACTTGGAATTGGAAAGGCTATTATGACTGCTGTGTATGATGATATGACTGCTATTTATGCCTAATAAAGCTGTTTTTTAATGAGCAGATTAAAATCACATATTATTGCGAGAAACTGTGTCACATAAACTGTAATTGTCTGTAGTAAAACTTTAAACGCCTTCCACTAATGTCATTGTACTTACTGATTGGCTGATGTCCCCATGTGATTGAAGTTGGCAGTAATGTGTAATGGTAGGTTTGCTGAGTTTGCTATCCCCCCATCTTAATAGAATCTCTGTTACAATCTTGCGTACTTCTTCTGGGCAAAACTTCGGTAGATAACTTGTCCCAAACTGTTTGTCGTAGACCCGTGAGTGAGGGGTCAAATTGACCAGCTTAATGAGGAGAGGTGTGCTATGGCTGTATCACTCTAACCAGTTCTGAAGCAGTTGAAAACCTGGCCAACAGAAGCCATCTTTGCTCCTCAGGACTGTTTTGAACACACTGACTGGCACATGTTTAGGAAGGCTGCAACCAATGGGAAACAACCAACTTGGAGGAATACACGGCATCAATGAATGTGCATTGATGACGTGACTGTCTCCAAGACCATCACAACATGCTCCAACCAGAAACTGTAGATGACTTCTAAGGTCCCATTGCAGTCACACCAGTCGTTCTGAAGTGTTTAGAGAGGCTCATCATGAGGCATTTTAAWACCTTGCTGCCACCTTCACTGGACCCTATGCAGTTTGCATATGATCCGAACCACTTCATGGATGATGCCATTGCCACAACCCTCCTCCTGGCTCTTACACATCTGGACAAGAAAAACACAGCTTACAACACTATAATCTCTCAGCACCTGATTGGAAAGCTGAGCCTGCTGGTCATTAACACCTTCCTCTCCCTCTCCCTCTCATTTGGATTCTGGACTTCCTGACTGGGAGACCTCAGTCAGTCCGGATCTGGAACAGCATCTCTAACACCTGGAGGGTCACTGGAGCCCCTCAGGGCAGTGTGCTTAGTCCACTGCTATTCACTCTGCTGGTTCACGGCTGTGCAGCATTGAACAGTTCGAACCACATCATCAAGTTCACAGATGACACGCCTGTGGTGGATCTCTTAAGCAAGAATGATGAGTCACCATATAGAGAGGAGGTGCAACATCTTACAGTCTTAATGTTGACAAAACATAGGAGATTATTGTTGGCTTCAAGAGAGCACAGACTATTCTTCACTGTACATCGACAGATCCTCTGTGGAGATCAAGAGCACCAAATTTCTTGTCCCACCTAGTCCCTCAATACCAGCTCCATCACTAAGAAATGCAGACCAGCAGCACCTCTACTTCCTACGAAAGCTGAGGAAAGCACACCTTCTATCCCCCATTCTGACCACATTCCACAGAAAGGTTTTCCTAGAAACCTTGTAAAGAAATAAATAAGCATGCCTCAGCATTAGAAAATTGTAGAGATATGTGGGTGAGCTTATTTGACTTGGGCTGTTTGGGGCTGTCCTGGCAACTTTCTAGCCACAATTTAGCAAACATTTAGAGCACCGTAGCAACTGCATAACATTATGAATAAGCCATATTTCAGTATATTAATCATGTTAAATCATGCTAGCATCATGTTAAGTAATGTTATAACATGTTAACATCATACTAAGTTATACTAACTTATAGCTAAGATTATGCTAGCTAATCATCCTAGTGTTATGCTAGATTAAAATGGTGCTAGTACCATGTTAAACATGTAAGCATCATGTTAAAGCGTTTTAGTGTCATGCAAAAATGTGCCTCTATCATCTTCTTCTCCTTTTGGCTGTTCCCTTTTAGGGGTCGCCACAGCGAATCATCTGTCTTCACCCAACCCTATTATCTATTATACCCTATCCCTATTATCATCCTCTTCACTCACACCCACTAACTTCATGTCCTCGTTTATCAAAAATGTGCCTGTATCATGCTAATTCATTTTACAACATGTTAACTTCATGTTAAAATGTGTTAGGTTCATGTAAAATTATTTTTGCATCATGCCAAACAAGCAAAAATCATACTAGATTGTGTTAAAACATTAACCACATACTAAAATATGTAGTATTTCAAACCACAGTGTTTTAAACCATACACATTTCAGGCAAGGCTGTGTCAAGACAACAAAGTTTGTAGTCAAACTTTATCTTGTTTTGTCATTTTAATTTAGTCCTTGTGTTAAGAATTCCATTGCAGATACAGTCAAGCATGAAATTATTCATACCCCTGGCAAATTCTGACTTAAAGTTACTTTTATTCAACCAGCAAGTTTTTTTGACCGGAAATGACATAGGCTTCTTCCAAAAGATAATAGGACAATGTACAAGTGGAAAAAATTTTCAATTTTTCAAAATTATTCATACCCTTTGCAAACTGTCACAGTCTATGGGAAAATCCAAAGTTCTATACCATTCCAAATAGTCCAAGCTGTTCTAAAGCATCCTAATTACCCTGATTCATTGGGAACAGCTGTTTTATTCAACTCAACAGGTGAAAAACAGAAGCTTTCTGCTGTTGGTTTGTGGACAGTCATGGCTAAGACAAAGGAGCTCACTGAGGACCTGCGGCTGCGCTTTGTGGCTGCTCACAAGTCAGGGCTATAAGACCATATATAAATGTTTTGAAGTTCCAGTGGCTACAGTGCAAAGTATTATTAAAAAATACAAGACGTTCCGCACTGTAAAAAATCTCAGAGGACGTGGTCGGAAGCCAAAGGTGACACCTGTGCTGGCCAGGAGGATAGTGAGAGAGGTAAAAAAGAATCCAAGGATCACCACCAAGGACATCCTGATGAATCTGAGCTCTGCTGGTGGCAACATCTCAAGGCAGACAGTCTAACAAACACTGCACACCACTGGGTTCCACGGACGCAGACCACTTCTCCAGATAAGGTACACAAACGCCTGCTTGGCCTTTGCAAATGCTTATCTGGACAAAGAAGACTTCTGGTCTTCTGTTTTATGGTCAGATGAAACAAAAATTGAATTGTTTGGCCACAATGATGTAGTCTTCATTTGGCGTAAAAAAGGACAAGCCTTCAACCCTAAGAACACCATCCCCGCTCTCAAACACGGTGGTCGGAACCTAATGTTTTGGGGGTGTTTTTCAGCCGGTGGACCAGGGAACCTAATTACAGTAAACAGCACCATGAAAAAGGAGCAATACATCAAAATTCTCAACAACAACATCAGGCAGTCTGCAGAGAAACTTGGCCTTGGGCACCAGTGGACATTTCAGCCTGACAACGACCCAAAACACAGCAAAAGTGGTGAAGAAATGGTCAAAAAAATTTTAACTAGACACACAATGTAATTTATTACATAACAAAACACGGTGTACATGTGTTTACTAAAAAATAACAGAAATAACAGAATCATAAATTATACAGTATCAAAGTCCAATACATGTTTTTTTATAATGAATTAGGTAGAAATGGTGTTAATTCATTTGCCTCTGTCCTTGTGCTCACCACCAGAAGGTCTTTTCTCTTGGAAAGATGACATTAGAGGGCAGTTATTTTTTTAATACTGCAAGCAGTCTCACTGTTGATCAATTGAGTCGAGCCATACTTATAACCATAGAGAGCTACAGCTAGTTATAAAAATAGCTCCACCTGGTGGCTACCATATATTGTGACCCAGACTGACAGACTTGTGTATCTATTTAAACTTAAAACATTAGATAGGGAGTGACTATCTCTAAACTAAAGTGATATGCAAGTGCATAAAATTGCGATTTTATATCACTTCAGCGAAAGTAGATATTTAAAAGAGTCCTGCATTAGCCTCCTATTCCACACCCCTTATGTCAATAGCCACAATAAACACCTGCCTTACATCTGATACGGGACATTTCATTTAAAGTGGAAATATAGTTTTCAGTTTTGACCAGACACACACATACACACGCGCACGCAGTTGTAGGGCTCGGAGGGTCGTGTGGAAAACGTCATAAGCCTGTGGCAGCCGTGGAGCCAAGCGGAAACCCCTCCCGAATCCCAACTCAACTCCTCCAACCCCAGTCAAAGAAAGAGGAATACCGAGGAATCAGGAAACACGGACAGATACCACAATACCCCACTACAGTAAGTGTAAAAAGTATTCTACCACAAGAGCTATTTTATTTGCATAAAAAATTGCGTTACGTGCAGTGTACGTCTGGATTATATGCGTATTTATTCATTGTTGCTGTTTATACAAAGGGAAAAGGCCAGGCAGCGTTAGCTGGGAACGCTAGCAGTAGCTAGCGTCCAACAGTACAGGAAAGCCAATGTACATGTTCAGTATGCTTATAAAATTTCTTTGTCGACTGTTTGTAAATAGTGTTTGCGGTGGATACGGATGCCAGTGTTTGTGGTTTATCTGAAAGCAAACAAAGAGTTGCCCGTTACCCTTCTTAAACTTTTGACAACAGCTGTCTGAACAGGGACGAGCGGAGAAACTGTGGTTTACTCACCTTGACCATCTTAAGTAACCGCAAACAATTATTTTCTAATGTTTGTCTTACAGATTATGTGCAAAGATGAGGCATGCCGAGAATTTTTAGTCTTTCAGTCAAAGAAAACGGTCATTTATATACATAAATGCTGTGACACCCTTACACAAATTATAATGCAGTACCACAGTACAGTAACCATATTATTGGTTACTACTGTTGTACTGAATTATTAAAATTCATGTGGCATGGTGTTTACACTAAGGATGTAGGAATGTCACTGCATTAAATAAAAAATAAGTGTCATCTGAAAACAAATAATGCTAGATCGTTTCATAGCTAATGTCATTTAAGCGTTTTTGGGATTACTTGTCCCAAGTTCAGTTTTAGATATATACATTTTGAAGTCATTTCCCCTCAGGTTCATATAAAAGTACTAACATAGTAACACGTTCCACTAATGTCTGTCCAGAAAAGATCTTTTCTTCATTTTGAACATTATATCTACTGATACATCATTTCAAACCCAACAAACTTGGGTTTTGTGGGATGTTTATTTTAACTTTGTACTTGTACTGTCATTCTTTGACAAAATTTTACAAAAGAATTTTTCTAGATGTATGATACAGTGACATTCATCTAGTTTTGCATGATACACCATAGGTGCCCAAGTACTTTTTAATAACCATTGTATATATAAGCATGATTTAATGTTTTTTTATTATTAAGTAATTTATAATATTTTGCTGATTCCCTATATCTATTCAGGCTCATTTGTACCATGGACAGCTGGGATATACACCATTGGTGTTTAGATTTGAACTGTGTTTTGGAGTTTGGCCTTATGTGAAAGAACTGCCAGAACCCCTGGGCTGAGAGACTAATAAGTACGTTATGTTTTAAAACAGGTGTTGAGAAACAGTCACACAGTATATATATATATGTTATTAATCAGTATTATATGAATCAAATGAACACATCAACAAGTGCTACAGAGCATACACAGAAGGTGGTCACAAGCAGCCGATTGTGCTTACATGTTTAATTTGGTGTCCCATTCCTCAGAAGCTCATGTAAGACATGCATTCCTCAGCCAGTGTGCTCAGAAGTGCTATTCAGGCAGTTGTGCCCCCACAGAGCTGTTCTGTAGAACACAGCAAATCCTTGTTGAGTTAAACTCCCACTGATATGCGCCTAACCAACCTTATTGTGTTGGATTATATAGCAGCATAGACCTGGATGCTTACAGTGGTTAGTGATGAAATGTTTGCAGCTCTGATAACTAAGTTAACCCTGGATTTTTGCTTTCAAGCTGTCGTATTGAAAGTATTGATATCATTATAGAATCTTAGTTTAGTTTAAACAGTTTAAACTTTTGATACGAATGTCCTCGCCCTTTTGTACCTTTTTAATACAAATTCTTGGTCTTATTGTACACAATTAATCAAAGCATGTTTTTCCAAAAAAAAAGAAAAAAGGTTTTTCTGCTTGTAATCTTTCATCAAAATGTAATAACTTGCTCTGCCTTTGAAACGTCTCTTTCTCTTTGACTAATCGCCTTGTAATGTTTCCATATTCCACTTTACACAAGCTTCCACCAAATGAAAGATAACGAGTAACACTGATACATTGATTGTCAGATACACATTTTTTAACTGGTTTTGTTCTTGGTTCAGGGATGTAGTGTTGTTGTTGTAATATTTTTTTTAATTAAAACATTGTCTTCGTTTAATGTTTTATTAAGAGGTGACTTTGTGCACACCGCTGTTTTGTCACATCAAAAAAATTAACTGCCGCATCTGAAATAACTTTTACAGTCAGTTTCTTTCTCAACACATGCAACGATGTAAAAGTGAAGAAAAGAATAATCAAAATCTTTCCATATTTCTATTTAAATTTGAACTTAAATTTTGAACACCTAAGCTGAGTTTATTTGACAGGGTTTTTTAGAACAGTATATGAGTGCATGAAAACCACATATTTACTCTAGAGCTATTTACTCTTATATAGCAAATGGTCTTTTCTTGTGGCTTTCTGACGCAACTTCCTGTACAGTCTGTAGATTCATATTTAAACAAACCACTTTGAGCAGTCTGTGTTAAGTAGTATCCTAAAGGTAGCTCAGCAAATTTTTCAGGTTTTGACATCTAGATATTTGCAAATTGACATAAGAAACTGTCACAAAGATATCTTCAAAAGCATATGTTAAAGGCATTAAAAACAAGTGTGTCATTTAAAATTGTTTGTGATATGATACCAGTTGTCTTTTCAGTAGAACACAATAGTCTTGTAACACCACTGTTAGTAAGTAAAATTTAAAACGTCATTAACTGAGCTGTCTTCCTGTAAGCTACTTAATGAATCAGTGGTACTGTTCATTTTGGTGAAGGAAGGAGAGCAGAAGGTATGCACTCTAGATAAATAGCTTTATATGGGTTTTGTGAAGAATTAAACTCCATTCCTAATCTCAGTAATTAAACGGCCTCCTGTTTAAGTCTAGACTGTAAAGCATTCAAACCCATTCTCCATTTCTGATAACAAGTGTATTTTGAGTTATTTGAGTGGTTGTATATTGGACGTATTGTTATGCTTGGGCAGAATTGTTATTGTGTGCAGTAGTGTCACAGTAGTTTCATTCTGGCCATTCTTTATCACATATTTCAGAACCAAAAATAGAACTGAAGGTGTTAAAAATGAAAACTGCATAGGTGTTAAAAAAGTTGCATTTTTTTTACTGCAATTCTTAACACTCATTGAAGATGACCTTAGATTGCTAATGAGAGTTGTTTTGCTCATGTTTTTAAAGTTTATGGCTGTTTTCTCAGGTGGTTTTCACTGGTCGTCACACAGGAAGTCTGCTTTTACTTGATTTGCACTTGGTAAACTGCATTCTCTGTCTTTTAACTTGTTGCCGTCTGATCTTATCAGACCTGTATGTTATTTCTCAATTCTGCTAATGTACACTGGTTGGGTGAGGATATTTTGTCCAATGTAGACATGCTGATAACAAGGTAAGTATGTTTTGTGGTTATTTAAGACTGGTGAGGGTTGTGTTGAGAAAGCATCATGTTTTTGATACAATGCTCTGATGGACACTTCCTGAGTTTGGCTTTTCACTCATCCAGTTGTCTTCTGTGAACCTTTTAGAAAAAATCTCAGTTTCTTCTCTAGGTGGTCACTTATTGTGTATTAAAAAAAGTCCACACCTTTACACTAGTTGACCTTGATTTCCTAAGTATCCCTAGATCAACATCTTTAGTCGGTCCTGTCAAACAACAACAGTCGTAACTCCAACCCTAATCATTAAGCAACAAGCCATAAAATTATAAGGAAACGGTCGATTGTTAAAAATTATGTTCAAATCTCAACCCCAGCCTTAAGCCTAATCTTTACCTTATGATCTGATTGGAATGTTCATAGAAGGCCAGCTAAAAAAATGTTCAAAGAACATGTACTACTTGAAGAAATCACAGTCAACCATTAGACTTGCATACAAGACCACATGTCCAAAATGCCTTTAAAAACACTAAACTGACACACTTCAAAGATCTCTAGCAGTTCTGAACCAATTCAACTGGCCATGGTTTACCACCCATATTCCCTCTCACCAGTAGTAACAATGCAGACCTGAGTGGGACACCATGTTGAGTGAGAGAGAGACTACGTGCTTTTCAAGTAAGATGGGGTTCGGCCGGGACCTGCGGAACTCTCATGAGGGTTTGATGAAGCTGCAGGACTGGGAGCTGAAGCTGCTGGAGACTGTGAAGCGCTTCATGACCCTGCGGATAAAAAGCGATAAGGAATATGCCTCGCTCCTGCTCAACATCAGCCAGCAGGTGGACAAACATGACAACTCCTCACAGATCCACTATGTCAGCAGTGTCTCCAAGGTAACAGTCTTCTGGCCTACTCAACTGCTTCATGGGTAACAGATAAAACAGATGTTTACATTGTGTGTTTTGTTATGCTTCGCTCTAAAGCTTAGTGGGGCTGTGAGTGGGCAAGTCAGTTTTTCAGCATTCCCTAAATTCTTCATGAAGAACAAATTTCAAACGTAAACCATATTAATTAGTGATGCTAGGAAAATCATTATTATTGCAATTGCTAGTAAGTGTAACCCCTTAGTGTAAGGGGTTTGTTCATATTCCTTAGTATTAAACGTTGTTAAATTACTTCTTGCGGTGTTTGTGCTACAGACTCAAATTGTGTGGATTAGTGAGGTAAATAATGTTTCTTCTTTTGGCTTTTTCTGAGTTGGGGCTTGTTGGCAACCACCCAGAATATAGTAGATGAAATTACATACTATCTACTAAAAAAAAAGTTACAAGGTGCAGCCACAGTACTTTGTGTAATGTTATGATGCTCTATTTGTTTTTGTCTCTTGCCATTCAGTCTCCTTTCTCTTTACATGCATCTAAGCATGTATACCTTTACATCTGTGTATGTGGTTTTATTATCAGTCGTGGACTCATATGGTGCAGCAGACAGAGCAGTTAAGCAAGATCATGAAGTCTCATGCTGAGGAGCTCAACTCAGGACCTCTACATCGCCTCACCATGATGATCAAAGACAAGCAGCAGGTGAAGAAAAGTTACCAAAGCCTCCACCAGCAGATTGAGTCTGAGTTGAACAAGGTGAGCCATTGAATAATGACTGTAGATGACTGCTGCTTATGCAGGACAGCTTGATGGATCAGTGCACTGTTAATTTTTTTTGGTCCCTTACAGGTAACCAAATGTGATCTTGAAAAGTTAAAATGCACCTACAGGCAATTAACTAAGGATGCTATTTTCGCACGAGATAAATACAAGGAGGCTGTGATAAAAGGTATTTATGGATTCTCTGCAAATACAATTCCTAGTCACAATTTTATGTGCTTTAAATTACACAAATGTATATCATCCAGGCTGTGTTTTGATAATTAAATCCCCATACCAAGAATGCACATGACATATATTAAACTTCCTTAATAGTTTTGTTAAAAATAAAAAATTAACATAGGCTAGTTTACAGCCCCAGTGAAGTCCAACATTTACAAACCTTGTCAATGGATATTAACAGTGTCCTGGTTGTTATGATTTTTGTACATTTTGATTAAATTTTGTGTGAAATAAGCGTTGATTTCAGTTTGCTTTGTGTACATCTTGTTTATCTTGATTGAGTTTTATACATGTAAGTGTATTTGTATGTTGGTCGCCAAACTGCTCTCAAGATATTGACAGTGGGTATTTAAAACCCCAGTTTTTTGATTGACCACTAACTAACATAATGAATGTAAAACTATGGAGAACCTTTAAAGGAACATTAGAGCACTGTGATAGAGGAACGTAGGCTTATCCAACACAAGCAGATGTTTCATCTCACTGGATCTTTTCCTGTACCCTGCAGGCAAAGAGACTGAGAAAGCACGTGAACGCTACGACAAAGCCACCATGAAGCTGCATAACCTGCACAACCAGTACGTGCTGGCGGTAAAAAGCGCACAGCTCCATCAGGAGCACTACCATGAGACTGCCCTACCACAGCTGTTGGACTCCCTGCAAAAGATGCAGGAGGAGATGATCAGTGCACTGTGAGTGGAGGAACTTCAATGGTCCACATTTGTGGCATGCTGTCAAATTTGCATTGGTTGTATATTTAAAAGGGGTGTAATGGTTGCTTATGTTAAAAATTTGTTCACAGGGCTTGCTTTGGCAAGAATTGAATTTTTCATTTGTTTATATACACTGATTGATGTGCTGAAATTATTGTCTATGCAGCATGTCACAGGGTCCTGATAGAAATAAACATTAACAGAAAATATAATATTGGTATAATAAAATAATTGTTTAATATTAAAAAAAAACGTAAAGTAGAAATCAAGTACAATGAAACTCCCAGTAAACTATGAAACTATGCTTATTGTGACCATTTTAAAATTGTTTAAAATTAAACTTTTGTTTTTGTTTAACACTGCACAGCCAGTGCAACTACACTAAAATCCTTGCAGTTCTGTGTTGTATCTTATACTGTAGCTTTCAGAGGATTAGCAAGGAACAGAAATCTCTTTGGGTTTTTTCCTTTCCTAAGCTGTTTTTTAATCACAGATTTTGCAGTAATCTGAAGTGGAGGTTAATCCACATGAAACAATTGCAAAAGCCTTCTGGGATTCACACCACTGATGTATATATATCGCTTCAATGTGGGTCAAATAAGCCATGCAAAGGTATAAAATGTGGAATGTGAAACCAGAGGAATTATTTAGAACTGCTGACTAATATATCAGGTTGTTGTCGGTTCATTTTAGAAAGTTACAAAAAATTTTCTCAAAGAATAATGTGGGTGGTGCTTGCTTGTACAGAACTTGCCACAATGCGGTTGCAAAAGGCCACAACACACCAAGTCAGTTTTGTGCTGTTGTTAAATGTCTGTCTTAGTTTTACTATTGCCGATAGTCAGACCCTTTAAACAGTGTTTGTCCGATGTAATATGCTGAGTTGTGTCTTATCACCCAGGTGCAGAACATTCGGTTTGATGCCTCACAGCCTTAAAAGGTCATGAAATGCTAAAAAACATTTTCTGTGAGTTTGTGTTGCACATCTTGGAAGACAGAGTTAGCATCCATTAATGTTATTTGTAGGAAAAACATGTAGCTTTTTGTGCTATTTTTGTCTTTAAAATCTACATTGTGTCAACATTGTACTTACATCGGTGATGTGACGTGTTTCATTTATTTATGACACTGCGTGTTCTTATCCTATGAGAAGATGTTTCTCTTAATTGTTTGTGAGAGAATGTGGTGCTTTCCTATGAAATATGCTTTAAACTGTAAGATATTTTCAGAGTTGTGTTTATGGTTACAAGTGTGTGTTTTTATGGTGTAAGAATTTTAGGGTGTTGTATAGCTTTCTCCTGTGATTTTGTCAGGGCTTAACTCTGTCTGTAGGCAGTTAGATGGTCATCTTCTACCAACACATCAAAACTTTGTGGGTGTCAAGCATTTTTCTTAGGAGAGTTATGACAATTGAAGATGTTGGACTTTAGAAATGCTTATGAAGGCAGTTTGCATCTATGCAAGAATGCGGCACAAAGTCTGACACCTATGATTAATTTAATATATGTAATAGGGCAGTTTTATATCAGGAAAAAATTATATTTATCAGCATACTTCACTGTACTTTAACCTTGCCAGCAGTAAAAATCTTAATTTGTCACACTGTACCCCAATATGTTTTTGAGCCAGGGGGTTTTATGTTAGAATAAGGGGGATTTCATGACCCTTTAAGGTGTTCCGAGTGTTTTTGGCACGCTATGTGGTTTGTCCTCTAAAAACAAGCAACAGTAATAGCTATGCTTGTAATGCTGGGCACGTTCGGTTTACACTGTCAGTTTTTAGGATTGACAACTATATTTACTTGCAGATGTTAGTCTGGAAATGTCCCGTTCACAATACTGCCAGTATGAATGAGCAACCCAAATTACGGTCATTTTCTGTTTGCACGCAACACTTGTAACTATAGTGATGGATGTAAATTTGAAATATAGCGCATTCAACACATTATCCCAATGGACTTAGTGCTATACAACAAAAGTAGGTACAGTACTTGAGTAAAACAAACGGTTGAGTGCTGTCCATATACTTAACATGGACTACTAGTACTTAGTTGTTAAGGCTACTAAACTTCTATGCACATACATCACGTGATGTGACAGGCAACTAGTCCTGTTCGGTTCCATTCACACAGCAGGGCTGAGAATGCGGTTGTGAGTCTCGAAAATTCACAGCTGTGTGTTTGGTTGTGAAATACATTGACACTCCCATAAATAACCAAACTGCGTGTGAATGCAGCCATATTAAGGACTTACATATGGGACTGACAGCTGTATTCTGGTGCTGTGTAAAGGTGGCCACTGTAAAATAAATAAGTGGATTTGGATTACAACAATGAAACTACAAACTCACAAATTGAATGCCTTTTGTAAAGGGAATACCACAATAGTGTTTTTGTGTTTTTATTGCAGTAAGTGGATTCTGGAGGAGTATAGTGACATCACTAGTCTGTTAACAGATGAAATCGTAAAGGTCCATAAAGAAATACACACCTCCATTGACCAAATCGATCCTCTGTCAGAATATGACAACTTCATTGAAGTTCATAGGTATGTAAAACCGCTTGTAAATAAAAGAACTGCTTGTAAATAAGAATAAAGAATTCAAAATAATTGTTTCTAATGTATTAAAGATTGACTCGTTCTTTATTTCAATTTTTCTTATGTTCAGATCACCAGAAGCCAAAGAACCAAATGTAGAATTTGATGTAACTCTTTTAGAGGAAACAGAGAATCTTCAAGCAAATGAAATTCTGTGGAATAATTTGACAGCTGACAGTTTACAAGCAATGTGAGTTAAATAGATTACATATTAACCAGGTCAAATAATGATGTCGAAGAATGCTTTAAACCTTAGGTTATTTAAAGTTTAGTTAACTCAACCATGCAGTTTTATCGTTCACGTTATTTAATGTATGTATGAGTCATATACTTGTTCTTTATTACTACAGTTGTATATATTTATGTAACTAACAAGATATAAATGTATATAATTATTATCATGAGAAACAGGTAATTAATGATTCACATTCATGATGATTCTTTAATAAGGCTGAAGACAGGCTTATCTGGGAGACTTTTGATTCTTGTCTTGTCTCTGAGCAGTTTGAAGGTTAATAGCTGTAGAAGATACATTAATGAAGATGTGTGTTTGACTGATCTCTGATTAGGTTGAAGACCACCTCTGAGGAGCTATTTTTAACCCAGCAAAGTCTGCGAAGCAAAGAGGATCTCATGCTGGATCTGGAGAAGAAAATAGAGGAATCTTCCAAAACCTATGAGAAGAAATCAGAGTAAGTGATTGAACCCCTTGAATATTTAACCACTATATCTTAAAGTATATTAAAGCATAACAGAAGCATATTAAACCAAATTTACACTGTTTACACTTAGGATACCATTCCTTAGGATCCTGGCTCTCAGGATACTGTCTTATGAATTGCCATACATTTGAGTCCTACACCATGATAAATTTGTCATACATATTGTGTGATGATATGGATGTGCTGATCATCGATTCTGTCATAGATTCTGTCCTTTCCATCATTATATAACTCACACAGCTATCAGTGAGCAGGACTGCTTTACATTAATACACATAAGTGATGCAGATGAGTCTAGACAAGGAAAAATATGAGTGAGTGAAAATGACTGAGACCCTGTGTTGACCTCAGTGTTTTTGTGATAAAAAACTAAGGCTGATAGAGTTCAGTGAACTGTATGTTATGCTGGCTTCATGGAGATTCGTCCAGCTTTTGCACATTCTTTAACGTCTGCTGGGTAATTCTGCACAAGCAATGCTGATGTAGTCACCTCTGCAAAGTCTGGCCACAGATGGGCTGTAGTGTTGAGCTACACCTGAAATATCTGTTCATCTAATTAATACATGCTTGTTCATTTCACAACAAGTACCATTTAATTCTAAAAAGCTAACCATGTTACAGTGCTTTGCAAAAGTATTCATACCCCTTGAACTTTTTATGTTACCCCATACCCCACTTTACAATTATGTGCTACTTTGTGTGCTACCTTGGTCTATCACATTAATTCTCAATAAAAACATTCAAGTTTGTGGTTGTAATGTGACAAAATGTGGAAAAGTTCGAGGGGTATGAATACTTCTGCAAGGCACTGTATTTTAAAGTTATTTGCATTTTTAAGGGTATGATTGTTTCTCATGATTCTGAATCTGTTCTTAAAAATTTAGAAATGATTCTGTGTTCAGGTCAAATCATGGCTGAGGGTGGTGTTCCAAATTTTAAGTCCAAGTAAGATTTTTTTGTAAGTGTGTCCATTTTTGTCCAAATAAAGCAAATTTGCTTGGGCATGTGCATCTGTAAACATTTATTTTTCTCTTTTTGGTGCCGTAATTTAAATAGAACACATAGAATAAGAATACTTTCTGAATTTTTAACAATAGATTTTTTAGAAAAGATCTTTAAATCGACTTATATATTTAATTGTGGCTAATCCTATAATATTTTTGTAGTTAAAGCTGCAGCCATCTCTGTTCGAAACAAAAATTTGGTTTTAAATGTTTTAATTGTTGACATTTCTCACAAAATCTGACCTGGCAGCTAAACTTATAAATCATCAATCATAATCATAAATTTGCCATTGTAAATCAGGGTAAGGTAAGGAAACAGTTTTTGAAGACTGATCTGTTATGTACTTGCTTAATAACGGGGTTGTGTTTTATTTTTGCAGCTTTTGCAAGTTGATATTTGTCATTTCTGCACAACGCAAAAATAATGACCGTTTTAAAAATGTTTTTACTGAAAAGTGTCTGTCTTACATTGTTCACATTCCGTACATTTTTCATTGAAATCAACCTACAAGTGTGACTATATATTTGCACATATAATTGCCACAAATGTAAAGACCGTGAACAACTGAAAAAGCGCTCAGTACCTCACTCACACTTAATTCTACAGCCCTATAAAACCCACTTGTCTGGTCTCCTCCAGGAAACAAAATGTACTTAATGTACAAATGGTATTTCAGTTTGAAACATACAATTCTTTTTATGTGTATGTGTGGGGAATGCACTGAACTGAAATCAAATGTGCGCTAACTAATAATATGTATATGCATTTAATTTTACATATGCAACTGAAGTCGGGCCTTTAAAGGCCTTTAAACATAATAAAACCAAAATGCCTTTTGGTTTTATTATGTAACTGAGGTTTTAGGATAGTTTTATATGTTTTATATTTTATATTCAAATGTGTGTAACATAATCAATCGTGTTACATGCTAACACAACAGCTTAGTATTTATTGAAGACCTTTTGCTTTTCTTTAAGTTTACTTTTTTTTTAATTTTTACGTAAATAACCTTGTCAGTATTTCAGATTCTGAAAAAAAACAACTTAAAAGTTATACAAAATTTTTAACAGAAT
The DNA here is from genome assembly GCA_036877575.1 of Botia almorhae. Classification (NCBI taxonomy): domain Eukaryota; kingdom Metazoa; phylum Chordata; class Actinopteri; order Cypriniformes; family Botiidae; genus Botia; species Botia almorhae. The sequence continues at coordinate 5,095 of JAZGTJ010006786.1, read as the reverse complement.
TCATTGTGCATTGAATTGGTCTCTCTCTCTTTTTGTGTTTTCAGTGTGGTGTTGTTACTTAGTCAGAAACAATCTCTGGAGGAGTTAAGACAGACAGTCCAGCTGTTGCGCTGCTCAGAGGCCAAACTCATGGCGCAGAGAGAACTGCTGGAGCTGAAGATGCAGGAGAACGAAGGCAAAGAACCACCTTCAGTTGTCAATTATGAGGAGGACGCTCGCTCCGTAAATTCTGTGGTAAGGCACCATATTTTATGACACAGCTTGGAGCTGTTTCTCAATTCGCATGCAAAGGAATATGTACAAATTTATGCATTCTGGTGCATTGGAAATGAAGATTTGTGCATCACGGTACATTGGAAATACAGTGGGTCTTATGAACGTTAGTATTTTTACTCAAAACAAAGGTTTTAGGAAAGTAATTTATATATTTTGATGTAATGTAATAGGTGGAAAATTAGTTTTCCTTCTTTTTGCCATTAATTGTTATAATCCAGTGAGATTTTTGTACACGCACCGAATCTGACAACAGTCGGTGGCAGTGTCTCCAAGACACTGAAACCTACCTTCAGCTATGCACAAGTGTACTTAGGACAAAAGTTATTTTAAATGCAGGGTGGTCACACCAAATATTGATTTGATTGAAGTTAATTTATAAAATCTATTTATGACATGATTTTTGAAAGCATTCTCACTTTACAGCCTTTTTACACAAGTACCTAAAACTTTTCGTAGTAGCTTTGGAGATTTTGGAGGTTTTCTTATAGCATCTTGGAGTCACTGCCACCGACTGTTGTCAGATTCAGTGCATGTACAAAAATCTCACTGGATTATAACAATTAACTTTTAATTACCTTTTAATAGTAGCTTTGGAGATAGGTTTCTTAAAGCATCTTGGAGATTTTGAATTTAGTCTGTCTCAGATGTTTCTGTTTCTTCATGTAATCCCAGACTGGTGGGTGAGATGATGGTGAGATCAGATTTCTGTGTGGAGCACCGACTGTTGTCAGACTCCTTCTGCATACAAAAATCTCACTGGATTATAACAATTAATGGCAAAAGGAATGTTTGGAGATGTAAACTGATTTCCACCTGTCACACTACAACAAAATATATAATTAACTTGCTTAAAACTATTTAATGGTGTGAAAATGCCAAAAGAGTATATATTTATGTTTACAGGTGCTTGTATTGACATTGGTACATAGGGGATAGTGTGTCTATAGATGTGCACTTCATTCAGTTGAAGGTCGTCTTTTGGACAGAAATGTGCAGTGCAGAATAAATCAATGTGTATTTGGTCTATTTCCATAGAAGAGAGGAACTGTATATTTCAAATTTTGATTCAGTGCTCTTGTAAAGCGAGAACACTTCCTGTGTTAATAAAACAACATAAAACAACTCCCTGTTGTTTCCTGTCTCTACTAGTTTTCTATCAAATTAAAGGCTAAAGCTCAGAAAATATGTTGATAAAATAATTTTTAAAGCATGTACTTTCATTATAAAAAAAGTACAATGCTTTAAGTGTTTAATAGACGCAGGCAAACAGAGTCAGGTTTCAATTTGGGGAAATCACTTGATTTCGGTTGATTAAATTAGGTTATTTCCTGAGTCCACCTCCCAGTCTTTACATTTCATTGGTTGAAACACAAGTTTTGTTTTTCAGACAAAAAGATAATCTTATTCTGCGAATTCTGAGAAAGGTAGGCATGCTGTAAATGAAAATCTCAAGCCAAAATTTCACTACACAAAGTATGTTTTAAAGCATTTGCTTGTTTAAAGCTAGGATGTTTATCCATTATCTGTAATCCGTCAGTGCTTTAGCTCTGTAGATTAAGAGCATCATGGTGTTTAAAGATTAAATGAACATGCTAATACTTTAACTCCTCTGTATCTTACGCATGGAAATTGTGAGGCAGCATTACAGCACAATATGTGTCCTATAATTCGATTTCATGGTGTATCTGCTGTTGTTTGTATTATGGTGCTGCTAGGGTTGAAGGTGGCTGAAGAGGGCAGTGTGATCTTATCACAGCCTCTTCTCACTCACCAAATACTGTCACTCTCATGTTCTGTTTTTTTATCTGATTGGACGAGATTTTCCAGCAGTGGATGCCAGCACAGGGATGTTTTACTTTTTATCATTAGTCCAGCCTAGTAACTGATATGATACTATAATGTTCTAACATGATGTTTTCAAGTTACTAAAGGGGGATCATTTGTGTCTTTTAAACAATTGCAGATCAATAAAATAAACAATCAATAAAATAACCATAAACGTAAAATAACCACACTTAGTTGTTTGTGTTCTACTCTCATTTAAATGTGCTAGACTTTAAGCTTACTTATTTAAGCACAAGCACAGATGCTTGTTGCCACCTTGAGGATTCCGCAGTTAATGTCTTGCACATAGGCTGTTGTCTGTGCACAGTGCAGACTCTTCTTATAGTGAAAATTCTTTGTTACTTAATTGATAGTATAAATCACTGTCCACTTTCATTGTGTGGAAAAGACCAGCTCTGACATTTTCCAGACATTCTCCTTTTGTGTTCTATAAAAGAAAGAAAACCATACAGGTTAGGAATGACATGGGTTAGTAGTAGAGTTTAGAAGTAGTAGAGACAAGCTATCTCTATACTGGTTTGAAATTAGCAATTGCACTGCAGTGTAAGAAAATTGTAAAGATGAATGATTGTTTTCCACTAAATTATATTAGATGTTCTTCATGTGTGGCCTTATACGTCAGAATACAGATTTGAGCTCTACATGATTTACTGTTTCATTTAAAAAAAATCTTTGTTAGTGCTTGGTGAATGTATCACACAATGTGGTCAATGACACTTATTCATATTTCAGGATAAAAGCAAAGACAGAATATCAAAGTTTGACACCCTCAGGCACTCTATTGCCGGAATCATCCGTTCACCGAAGTCTGTACTGGGCTCCTCCTCTGTGAGTTTCACAGCATACATTACTGCTTTCAACACCAATTCCTGCTTTAATTTTTCTTTTTAATTTTCAATTTAAAACCTCCTCTAACCCCAGGTTTTTTTCCTCTTTAGTTTTTTGACCTGATTCCCACCAGTGAGAAACCGCTGGGCGAGCAGGAGTGGTATCACGGTGCCATTCCCAGGACGGAGGCCCAGGAGCTGCTGAAGCAGCAGGGAGACTTCCTGGTGCGCGAGAGTCATGGCAAACCAGGAGAATACGTGCTGTCTGTGTTCTCAGATGGGCAGCGCAGACATTTCATTATTCAGTTTGCTGATGTGAGTGTAGAGATTATTAAGAATTATTAAAATACACGCTCTTGCGGTGGTCGACAGGTTGAGATCCCAGCTGTGTTTAACAAAACGGCAAGTTACTAAAGATGTGCCTTAGGCAACTTTCCTTAGAATTCACCCTTTTGTTCCACAGTTTAACACTTTTTTCAGAGAATATTGCCTGGTCAGATTGCAGTAACACATCAGTGACAACAGTGCTCCAGAGCTATTAGGTGCAGCAGAGACGCTAATGCTGTCATTGGTTGTTTAGGAATATATATAAAAACTAAGCGTAACATGCTGATGCATTATTCACGTAAAATGTACAGGCTCAGCCTTTCAAGCTAAAAATGGTAGTTATCTTTCTTCAGCCTGTTAGGGCTTTCATCAGCCCCCTTTTCAGAAATGGATGCAAAACATGAGAGAAATAATACACTAGCATACTGCTTTTGGCATGTTGTGCAGTATACTTTACATACTTTTTAAATGTAATTCAGTATGCACCATTCAACGATTAACATGTTTATTCCTATTAATCAGACATGTCCTCTGTCTTCATGAGTATTAGCGAAGTATATGCTCACTGTGCTGTTTGTTCTGTTTGTCAGTGGTTTTGTCTGTTTGTCCACAGAATCAGTACCGATTTGAAGGCACAGGCTTTCCCACCATACCACAGCTCATAGAGCATCACTACACAACTAAGCAAGTCATCACCAAGAAATCTGGGGTTGTGCTTTTAAACCCTGTCATAAAGGTAAAAAATGAGCTTTGTTTTCATATTCAAAAATGGTTAGGCTCTTGGTTCCGTCATTTCACTGTTTATATATTTCCAACATGCCACCATGAAGTTAAGAAATAGATTATTAGATAATTGTTTAGAGTGTAGACAGCTCATTTTGACTAACCAATTGAACTGAATTAAACTGAATGTTGAGAACGCAGGGCAGTTCTAAAACCAACCTGTCCTGCTGATGTAAAGCCCAGTGAGGTGTGGTTTGTTTTGTACAAAATATTGTGGCTCTTCAGAAGTTGACAGTTTAGACCCTGTCCCTGAAAGTGGTCCAGGCTGCTTGGATTCCATGTGCATGCCTGTGTTGATCCGTCAGGTCAAATGATTGCCTGCCGGACTGATGCCTTTTTGATAATGGGGTAGAAGCATCTTGTACTGACTGACATCATAATATTGGTGATGTTCCTGTCGCAGCTTGCAAGATGAAGGCTGTTCAAAAACAGACTGCAGTGAATGCTGAGATACTTTCAGATGGCATATACAGGCAAAGCTAGGGTGATGTGAAATGTCTGATTTATATCAAATTTGAACTAGATTTAAGCCCAAGCAGTCAGTGCATATGTTCAGATGGAGATACTGCAGTCTTTCCATGTTGGTGGATATGAGAGTATGTTTTGTGTAGTGCATTACTATCCAGTTTAATGAAGACATTCCAGGTCAATTTAGCATAATGGTCTTTTAATTGTGCTATTGTCAGTGTCATAGTTAATGTTTTAAAACTTTTTGTTTTAATTGTCTTGTATTCACTGACCTCTGAATTAAAATTTACTGTAACATCGGCGTACAGCGCTACATTCATTGTTAGTAGCTTAGGTCAACTCTAGTATGTTAAATTAAACAGACTGAAAATACTAAAGATTCTTTTTATTTTACTTTCTATAGACAGCATTTGTAAGATGCTATCTAGTTTCACAGACAATCATTTTGACTCATCCTACTTAGAGAAATGCACTTAATTTCGTGAAAAACGTTCATGCTGTTTTGAGCCTTGCATTTGAACTTTAAACCTTGCATATGTTGGCATTGAACAGGTCAATAGAATCGATTA
>JAZGTJ010006785.1:8422-24168 GCA_036877575.1 Botia almorhae | reverse complement strand
ATGAAAACATGAATGTTTTATGCATACAGAATCTGCATGGTCAGTCTTTAAAATGTTTACCCTGTTAAGCTATTTGGATACTGAGAATTACAAGACTGTCTTAGAAAAAGTGAAGCCATTCGTATACATAGACCAATTTAAAAGGAATTTATTTACTTTGGCATTCTAAAAAGACAATGTTCTCTTTATACTGATCTTTGTACAAATAAAACACTTCTATGTAGTTACAGCTAATAAATAGTCAGAGGTCTTTAGCAAAGTATCTAAATGAAATTAAACTGTCTTATTCTGGATTAACATTAAGGATTGTATTTTTTCTATAACATGCATGAAAAATAAACAACTAAAATATTACTATAAACCGTCTGGTTAATTTGCAAATTACTTAAGTACACCAGTTTTTCTGTTGGCTTTTTATTAGTGTAAATTGCTGTAACATGAACAATAGTTTTAACGTGTATTTATTTAAAATAGAGTAGACATCGAATTACACAAAAACAACGAAGTACCGGATGGAACGTTCTAACCGCTTGCTGACACCTCAAAGGGGTAAAACTGTGGATAATCATGAAGAACTTTCAGGGCTTCATTGTACAGCTCCAAATCTGCAAAGCAAGAGAACAATATCTTTTTTGCACAAAGTGTGTGTGAGATCATAACCATTAAAGATAAACCAGAATGAATGTAACATAATACCGAAAGGAACTTTGTCCTCTCGATACTGAGTGTATGAAACAGCCATGATTGTTCCTTTGTTGGACACCATACCAATAACCTCCACAATCCCACTCAGCTCTTCATCCAGCTAAACAGGAGGGGAAAATAATACAGCTTTATTAAAGACTAATATCATAAAGCGAGGTGTAGCTCACCTAACCAGGCCTCATTCTTTACTCACTGGATCATTAAGTTCCACGGACGCCGTCTTTCCCTCCCCATCTGTCACAGTAAACGCACTTCCTGATGGATGGACCTACAAATACAGTCATATGGTCAAGTTTACAAACGTGTGATAAACTCCATCAACATTCTATTATTTGCAATATTCATAATGTATTGCATCTTTAGACCTGTTTTGACATGATACGATACACATAACCCATCGATAATACAATATTATAGCTTTAAAAGAATCATTAAAGCGATCTTCTTAAATCAGTTACAAATCTCATTTCACAAACAGTATAAGTAAACTAAGTAATACGTTCTAAACGCATGACGGTAATCTGTATACGTTTTCAAATACCTTTTCCAAGCGTCCAAGGAAGCAAACTGGTCGACTAATATATTGAGACAACATTGAGGTATTGATTCTAGGTTTTGGAGACTCATAGACACCTGTCATTTTGGATTTGTATGGCAAACCACTTAAAAAATTAAGCGATGAACAAGAATGTCTCGGGCAGTACAGTGAAACTCAGAACCGCGGGAAAACTCAATGTGTAGTGACGTATTTCCGATGAAAGATTCCGGTACGTCAGAGAAACAAATCCCCTGTTCACTTTAGCTTCTTCACACACTGCAAAATACATAATGATGATTTTGAGCAACGTATGTCATTTTAAACCATAAATTCCCTAATTAAATACCTAATTAATTAATCAATACACCTATTATTGTTTAAGACCAAGTTGTATTTTTATTTTAAATATTTTAATAAAATGATATTCTCTCATTTAGGGGAAATTTATCTGCAAAAATATATGATGGCTTCCTCCTATGTGTGTTTAAGCAGAAATAGCATTAATTGTCACAAAGGATTTATTTTATCTATTTAAAAGGTAGACACAAAACCTCTGAATTTGGTTTCCACACGGGCCAAAAAAGCTAATGAGCACGAGGGGCGAAGGACTGGTAAACAAAACTTCACTAGCGTGTTTGACCACGTAACAAGTCAGGTATGATTTAAAGTAACAGGGCATGTGCCTTTAACTCACAAGTCTTTCTTGTTCTTACAATTTCCATGAGAAATACGAAAGATTGAATAACCTCGTGACTGTTACAAAACTAACGTATGCTAATTTCTTTAAGGCTGTCAAGACAAAACAATAAAGGCTGCTTAGACACGGCTTTCCTTGATATGAGCATCTTTTTATTTATAAATTCACGAAGTAGAGCAGGAAAACATTTGTAACCGTTTAGTTTGAACTACTGCTTCAACGCAACGTATCACGTGTCTTATATTGCTGACTCTTCGACCACAGACAAGCACAATGTTTAGTTTTCTCGGATTTAAGAAGGATGGAGCCAAAAAGTCATCTGAGACAGAAACGGATGGATTTGTCATTATTGGTGAGTCATGATAACCATTGACCTAGTTTTATTTTCCAAACACCTTTGCATCGTTTTCAAGCATTTTCTTAGTTGGTCTTAACATGTCAGTAAAATAAAGTACTTAGGTACTTTAATGGAGAGAATTGGTTTCATAATTTTACAGAAATATAAAGCAATTGCTTACCTGCCTCTGTGTCTGTCTATGTATCTGTAAATATCTAGACTCTTAAACTACATATTGACGTACCACCACAAGAGGGCAAGCATCATCATGCAATATTCCTCATCAGCCTCACCGTGCTGCAGTTGTGGCCTACTGGTTAGAGGGTCATATTTGTAACCAGAATGTTGCTTGATTTGAATCCCAATGCCAGCAGGCAACAACTGAGGTGCTTGAGCAAACACCCGATTTCTCCCCTGCACACTGCCCACTACAATAAGTATTCACAATTAACAGTGTGGGTGTTCACAATTCATTACTCCAATGTGTGTGCACTAACTGAATAGGTTAAATGCAGAGAACAAATTGGGTCACCATACTTGGCCAGCACATCACTTAATCTTTCTTCTTTTCTGTAATTTTACATGTCATAGCAATGCTAAGATTTTTTGTCATTGATTTGTCTTAATGTGTACTTAATTAATGAACACTTTTGACTAGAGAAATAATACGGTTATATTTCAGAATATCTGGGTTTGGTAATTCACTGAATCTTGGCAGTTGTCTGTATATAATGTTTTGTGTCAGAGTGAAATCAGCCACCTCATCCGAACAGTGCAAATGTGTTTTTGAGTAGAAAGACACCCATTTCTTGTACATACAGTGTTAATACAGACAGTCAGAGGACAGCTAGTAGTTTATTACATCTCATTGAAGTTTGGGTATAACTCATGTAACTAATGTTTGGGAGTATGTTTTCTGTTTGCCAGAGAGCTCCAAGTTATCATATGAATTGTCTTTTAAATGTGCAAATATTTTGTCTGTAGTATAACAATATTAGAAAGAATGTAGGTCAAAGGGGAGACAGGTATATAAATATAAAGAGTGATCCTATCCTTCACAAACTGTGTGATTGTTGACCTAAGGCTTGGGCCAGGTTTAAATAGCACATATCATGTGCCACTGCAGTTCAAAAAAATAGAAACCAAGAATGGAAAATTACTGCAAAATATTTGAGGATAGATGGATGTTTGGCAAACAATTCTCTAAGGCTATTCCAATTTTAGGCTAACCATGCTGTGAGAAAGTTTGGATATGGGCTAAGAGAAGAAAGGGGAGGGCAACCATGTTGGATGTCATGACAGTTTTTTAATGCTCTTTTGACGTTCTTGGGGAAATACGCTCAGGAAATTTGGCAACAAGTTAACTTTCCTTGGTAGTGTAAAATCTTTTACATGGTTCATTTTGGAAAAAAAGAAGGGCATCTTTCCATTGTTGTTCTTCAGCCCAGTGTCAGGGGAAATCACTGAACCAGGACTGTGCTTTGAGTTTCCTGGAAAATTAACCTTAATGTCAACATAACCTAGCATTTACATGATGTTTTATTTTTATTAATGTGACATATTTCAAGATTAAAAGGAATGACTTTATTCATCTTAAATTAATTGGATTGTGAAAAGAGGGTGTCCAATAGCAGACATGAATGTGTGCCTGTAGTGTATAGCCTGCACAGCCCAGGTTTTTTTTAAAGAGACCAAGCAGGGTAAAATAATTATTACATTATTTTGGTAAAAGATTACAACGGATGAATTGTTTTGAATACCATTGACACATTTTTAAGGTTAATTTTTGATATCATTTGATTTTAGGCTGATTTTCTTGCTGGGGAAGAAAACCTTATTAATACGAAACATTGATGACATAATGACCAGCTGTGTCCATTTTGAGGTTTCGACTCTCTTTTGCCTTTCTCAGCAACAGCTTTATTTGTTGCTTTTTTCCCCACTCCTGTGTCTTGTAGAAAACAACATCTTTCTTTTTGGTATGGCCATAGTTTAACAGGATACACTATAATCTAAACATTACCCCTAAAGCCAAGCGCATTCCTCAATGTCTGTACTAATTTTCACAAGGATCAGGCTCCAGCTCACTCTTTATCATGGACTTAAGCAGCACACTTAAAAAAGGGGAACACAAATGATATGTGATGTAACATTGTGTAATTAAAACGGTTCAGAGTGCAGCTTGCTTCATGTGAGCCAGTCTTCAAGAGCTCTACATGCTGCTGATACGGGGAGAATTGTAGATCGAGTCAGGACCCAAGCATGACCCCTGGACTGCATTACCATTGTACTGGATTAAGAGAAGGATGATATGAGTTTGTCAGGCTGATAGTACAATTTGTACTAAGTTTGTATTAAGGCACATATGGGGAAAAAAGCAAGGATTCTTCTTTGTATTTAAAATTAATTTAGCTCCACAGCATAACCCAGATTCACTTGTTGTGTATGGATTACCTCATTGCTGTAGGTGATTTTTGTTTGTCTGTTAAAAGGAAGATCAACTCATTCACACCAGATAGAGATCCATCAGATGCACATGGGTTTTTGAAGTTCAGTTTGGGTGTCAATACAATGCTGATTGTGCTGACAGTACATAAGGGAAAATAGGCTTACTTTACATTGCATTATTTATCTTTGCCGCAAATACGCTTCTCTTAGGGAATGAACATTCCTTGTTTTGTTTTGTTTTTCATTTACTTTGCTCCAAAGAAACTGACTATGAATAATTTAAGGTGACCAGTTTAGTACAAGAACAAAACTAGCATCTCAGTAACTTGTTTTCAGAAGTTTTTTGAATTAAACTTGCAACCTGCTGGTTGCCCAGAGCCTTCATCTCACAGAGCCTTTTAACTGCCTGTATATATTCTGATCCACATGCTTGTTCTGGCTGAGAACCATCAGAGTTACATCAGATGGAACTGTATGACCACTAACTGCAGTAGGTTTATTTAATGTGACATTTGGGGTGGATAATTCTGAAGCCATTGATCCCACAATAAAAGAATGACTTGACAACCTATTGGCTCTTTCAAACAATGGTATAGCAGTCTCCAGTGAATCTTGTACAGACAACACTGAAGAAATTACTGGAACATGTGTTTGGTCTTTGTGGTATGATTTTCTGTCCTAAAGCAATAAGCAGTGATTATTTCACAGAACTCTAAAAACAAAGCATCGTTTTCAGTTTACTCCAAAATATTCAATTGACTTTTTCCTTTTTTTTGTAACCTAAATTTTTACAGAGCTCAACAGTTTAAACAGATGTAAAGTCGCTGTTGGGCTAGCAGATGATTGGGAATGGAAACTTGTGAGCCAAATTAGAACCGCACTCCCACATGAGTGGAACAGCTTTGCCTCTGAAGCACGCATTGTATCAGTCTGGTTGAAATGGTCAGCCAATCAGATTGGAGCTTGTGTTTTTGGTTTTAGGTCTCGTTTTAGGTCTTGATCATTTTAAATTTTAGACATAAGGCATTTGGTGCGACAAAAACGTATAGAGTCTTAATTCTTAGAATACAATGACTGGGCACCATCTCAGAGAGAGTGATTTGCTTAGAGGTGTTATGAGGAGATCAAAAGCAGCGATCTCTTTAGTAATAACAGGGAGGAGCTCTGGGGTGTGTGTGAAGGCCCCAGAGGTGAGCAGATGCTCAGGGGCTCTGTGGAAACCAAGACATTCAACTGTGTTGCTCAGGAACAACAGAGAGAGGCTGGGTTCGCTTTTCAAATAGGAAATGCACCATCTGTGAGAAAAGGGATCTGCAACAATGCTATAGAGAAAACAACACTCAAGTTCTGAAGCGAAACTCTCATGTACTTGCCAGATGACAGTTGCAGAAGGATTTGTCATATGGGATTGTTTAACATCATTTAGGTCTTTGTAATGATCCCAAGGTGTTGCAGTTGTCTGTCAAGTAACGGCGTCCATTGTGCCCGTAAGTACTCAGAATATTAAAAGAACCATTAAAGATAAAAAAATGACTGGTTAAATGTATGTAATCCATATTATTGTCCTATTGTGGAAAAAGCTCTTGTTTCAAAGCTCTTGTTGCGATGATAGTTTGGAGCACCACACATTTACTGTGGTAAAAAGATGATTTTCTCTTCACATTGATTTTTAAATTATTCTTTTAATTTTTTCTATTAGGTGAAACTATGGAGGAGCAACGGCAGAAAATGCAGGCCATGAACACTGTGCAACCCGCAACAAATGTAATTGTACAGCCATCTAAGGTGAGCTTCTGTTCATAAAGTGTAAAAAATTATTATTACAACTAGGTACTTGTTGATTTGTTCACAAATATTCAGATAACACAGGCTGCTATTTTTGTAAGTGATCAGATGTACAATTTTCACCTGGTAAATAAAATGTGGGCTTGAAGGTGGGCTCTTTTGACCAGTAAGCAACCATCTAGGCATGTCCTAGCAACCACCCAAAACACCCTAGAAATCACATAGCAACATGTTAATAAACAGTCAGAACATAGCAACACCCTGGCAACCATCCACAACAGCCAACAACATTTGCATGGGAAGAACCACTCACACTTCTGTAAGAAAATTGCAGACATGGAATATGCATACTGCATTACATACTTAATGCTTTATAACAAAGTAATTATCTGTAGACATGAAATCATGTTGCATGAGTTCAGAGCATGCTGTGTTCCTTCTGAAAGTAATTAAAACTGAAGAATTCCTATTAGAGTTGTCCATAACAGCAGGCATGATTTTCATATGCTGTGTGCTAGCCACACAACAGCACTGAGGACAGAGAAAGAGCCCTTAAGTTGAGCTGGCCGAGCAGCTCTCACACTGCTGCGTGTATGACAGGTGGCAGGACTAAATTGTGCAACACGTGGTACTGCTATTCAGCAATCTGTTCCACAGCACTGCCTGAAGCCATTTGGTTAATGAAAGGCTCGGTCACACTCTTGCTCTTTAATAGGAAAGGATTTCTCAAAACCCTAAAACCTGGAGTTAGTTATTGGCTTTTACTTGTCTACAGGATGGAGTTATGTGAGAGTGAGTTTACAGTGTACATGTACAAAGGGTGAACAAACACAATGGAAAAAAAACACAAATAAAAGGAAACTTGGAAGTAAATAAATTAATATCAAATGGAATGTTAGGGTGACATCCGTTTGTAGATGTGTCACTCAGACTGTATCATGTGGTAATGGTTCAAGTGAAACAATCTCAAAATCATCACATTCATGGACCAACTTCAAAGCTCTGCATTGTTTACAAGCTTTTTTGTGGAATTGTAGGTGCATCAGTCACTAGAACTGTACTGTGCATTAACGTGTCAAGTGGAATGGTTTCCCAACTTAACACCGTATGCCAAACACAGGAACAGAACGACGCTTAACAGGGTGACTGTGAAATGCCACAAAAGTACAGCTTGACCGCAGAATTTACGCGGCACCTCTGTGACCAAACACAAACAGTGCAATATAAGCTTCCTAAAGTCTAAATTTATGACGGCTGACATTCAGAAATCTCTTATCTATGGCCAATGCACAAAGATGTTTAAAGGCATAGTGCACCAGAAATTAAAATTATCATAATTTATTTATCATGTTTTTTAGAACCCATATGACTTGTCATCTGTAGAACACAAAAGCAGATGTTTAACAGAATATGCAAGTTTCTCTTATCCATACAAGAACGATACAGATTTAGAATGACATGAGGGTGAAGAAAGGATGACGTGATTTTCATTTTAACTGCATAAAGGTTTCCAAGTTTCAAACAAGTCATTATTCTGTCTTCACTTAAAGTGAAAGTGCTTTGAGAAGCAGTAACATTACAGCCAGAACATAATTGTTGTTTAATCTACGGTTATAAGGGGTTGGACATTTTGGACCAATGAGATTTCAGTGTGGGCGTGGGCTACTGAGAGCAATGTGAGAAAAATAGAAACCAAGCGATCAACATAATGTGCTGTTTTATGTAGGTTGTTGTGGCTCTGAAACTCTGAAAGACATGGACGATAATTTATGATGTTCATGTATTTCAAACTTAATATATTAATTTCGAGCTTTATATATGCCATGTAATCTAGGCTTTTTATTCCAATCTGGTCAGTTGTTTGGGTTATTTGCATCACCCTTTATACAGTGCTGCTTAAAGTTTGTGAACCCTCCAGACAGAATCAGGTTTTGTGTAAAAAAAATTTTTTAAAAAAGAATGACCAAAAGAATAACAAAAATACATTTGTGAAGCAGACTTCCAAATGAAGAAGTCAAATACTAGAATACTAGAAGTATGTTAAGCCTTTTATTTAGTAGCTTGTGGCACCTCCTTTTGCAGCAATTACTTCAACCAAACGTGTTCTGTAACCACGGGCCAGTCTCTCACATCTGTTTTTGGGAATTTTTGCCCACTCTAATGTCTAATTGTATTGGTCTGCTTAACTGATTAATTAAGCACCCAAATGTGTTTCACCTGTATCGGTTACCCACTTGACTTTACCAATGCAGCTGGAGCTTTCCTTACTTTTGCACATAAAATAATTCAATATTTCATGTAGTTTTTGGGATACAAAGATGCAATTGATCAACATACACCTGACATTTAATTTATATTTATAATTATAATTATAATTTATGAAAAGGTGATGGTAAAATAAGAAAATCGTGGTAAAACAACAGAAAACTCTGAACAGCTCAAGGGGATCACAAACTTTCAAGCAGCACTGTATACTGTACAAGTCTCATGTTACAGTAAAGCTCAGAGATTAATAGATAGTTCTTGTCTGACATGTTTGGCACATATAGGGGACAAACAGGAAAGACAACAGGTATACCATCTCAACCACAATGATAATGAGATTCTGTTTACCTGCCCAAAACTTTGCCTTTTTAGTTACAGACAAATTAACACTTTCCACGGAATGCTTTCTGCATTTCATAGTTGACCTTAATTACATGCAGATGAATGATAAAGACCTTTATATACTTTGTTGTCTTTCCTCAGAGTTCTTTTTACTGTACACTGTATTACCACCACTACCCTGTTAACACAAATGAATGTTTTTACTGTAAACACAACAAAACTAAACGTTCCCACATTACACAGTAAGACAAAAAACAATGACATGGAAAACATGGCTCTTTTTAAAATCAGTAAATACTAATCAAGAATGCCTGAACTTAGAAAACACAGATGACATATTGTTCATTGTTGTTTTGAACAACACAAATAGCATATGAAATAACATATGAAATAGTCATATGTTATTTTTTGAATGATAATTGTTTGCATTAGTCTTAAACGTTAAAATATTAAACCTTACTGGTAAATAAATACTACCACTTTCTTATTGGAAATAATTTTACAGTTTTAGAAAATATTACATTATTACATTAATATTACATATTACATTAGCTGTTTTGTACCACATTTTTGATGCACAACTCAAACTACAGTTTGTGCTACATCCATAGACTTGAAGTTTATCTTTTTTGTATTGGCCTATTAAGCAACCACCTGGCACACCCCTGCATTAAGGCAGCTTGTGCACTGACAAGCTCCTCTCCCACTTTTTTCAAAAACGGTACACATTTTGTTCATTTATTAACTGTAGGCTTTGGTCTTTTAAGAGATGTTAGTAAGAGTCAGATTTCATAGATTATAAATATAATTGACTTGATCATGCAGTCAGTCTAATGGATCACAGTATTATCTGACATATATCACCTGACCTTGATAATTATAACAAGGAAAGATTACAATTTTTCAGGAGTACTGATGATTTAAAGATCTAAACATTTTGCACAGTGGCATTTTAGTAAATGGTACAATACTGAAGTGATACAGACTGTGAGGTACCAACACTAAGTTGAGAGTAATTATAGTACTGCTTTTCAACAAATCCAGTTTGAGTTCTCGGTTTTCAATGTGGATCCTCTTCTTTCTTTTTGTTCAGTCGGTCAGCACTGGGAACAGAGAAACCACAGGGATGGCTCAAGCTATCCTTCAGCCCACACCAGCTAGGACGTTCTCAGAAACATACAATGCAGACGTCACCCCTGCCCTGCCTGAACTTCTAGGAGATATACCCTTCACTTTAGCACCACATATCTCGGCCATGCAGACAGGCCTACCCATTGTTCCAGATATCGCCTTGCCTCACAACATTAGTGACAAGCTAGCCAACTTTCATTATGACTTCACCTTGGAGAACTCAGTGATTTGTCAGCCTTGACTCAAATATATCAGTTTATCACTCATGCACAGTGAACTCTGACCATTTGGTTGGCTGGAAACTCTTTAAATGTTTGCCATTTCCAAGTAAAGTTTGCCAAGTAAATGACTGGCCAATAAGGTTATGGGCTCAAAATATTGTTCATTTCATTTAATAAGTCAATGAATGTAGCATCAAGATGATTCATAGTCTCTCAGGATGTTACGCTTGTCTATGTGATATGAGCTTTACTGCCTCGTTGGAACACAGTAGATAAGTATTTATAAGATGAATTATGGCTTTACATTTTTAAATGTAGTTTAGATTTTACAGGTGTCAACTATGTGCAATTCTGTATTTTGACTGTTGCGTTCAGTAGCATAAGAAAACATGTTGAAATTATATTTAAAACTACTATGTTGTTCAGTAGTTACTCAGTAGTTGCATTTGACATTTCAGACATCAACCTGTATTGGCCTTCCTCTTTTCATCTTGGATTAAGGATTCATCCAAGACTTAATTTTATTTTTCCTAAAGTAATGGTTATTTTTCTTATGTTAGCAATCATAATGCAATTTTGATGGTATATGCCACGTTTCATTTGAAAATGTGTACACTTTTGTTTTGCGTACTGATGTTGCATGTATGTTGCATACCTCAGCTAATTTTGTTTGGTTTTAATGCATGCTGCTTGTCATGCATGTCGCTATTCTGCAATGCACTCAGGAGTTTAGCTTTGTGTAAATCCCTTCACATCCTCTCTGCTTTACATGGTAGGTTCATGTTAATTTCCTAAAAATCACATCAGATCTTTTGTTTTTTATATACATGTATTTGTCTTTGTTTTTATTAAGTGGTTATCTCATTTGTGGTTGTCTTCATTTATCTTACTGACCTAACCTTTAAAACACTGTACAGAACAATAAAATGGGCTGTATTGGATTTGTGCTATGTTTAAAAATGTCCTTTAAAAATGTCTACAATAATTGAACAGCACTTTTTCAGGTAAATATTTTGTAATCACTTTGACTGTAAGGATTTTCTTTAATGCACATTTAATCCACATTTTCTAATCCCACATGGTGTCTATGCTAAATACTGAGCATGAACAAAATACAATGTTAAATTAGACCATATTTGATTAAAATATTTTGTTGGTTTTTGCTGCTTTGTTAATCTGACACATGTAATGACATATAATACATATTTTGGATACTTCATTTTTACTTATTAATAAAAAAATTTTCCTTGATATATATTTGATTATATATATATATATGTTTGAATCTTTAACAATCAAAAACAAAGGCTTGGTTTTACTGTATTTACATTTATAAAAGAAATGTAACAAAATTGTATGTAGCAAAATTAAAATGAATTAATAACAAAAGAATTAATTTTATTTGGGGGATATTATTTAAACCAAATCACGATATTAATAATTTTCATATCCTCATGTAAATTCACATCTCAACCAATAGCAATCAGAATCTAGATCTTTATAAACTTCAATTAAATCATTAGATCAATTATTTTGTTCTAACCAATAATATTTTATTTGGATCGTGCTGTTCGCCAATCAGAAACCGTCACAGTTTCGAACGTTCACGCCCACACGCCTCAGTAGCTGTGCAGCTGAAGTGTTAGTCACTTGGAGTAACACAAGGCAAAGAGGGGAGTTGGGACACACGACAGTCGATAATATTTTTTCAATGTAAACTTTTTTTTTATTTTTTATCATTTCAAGATTCTAAGAACTGCTGAGGCAGTTCTCTGACACACAATTTTACAAGTTAACGCCAACCAATCTTTTGCGTGGCTGTTGTTTCAGCAAACAGGAAAAACGTCGTTCAGGAAAGCTACATTGCTACAAATGTAGCGCACTAAAGAGCAAGCCAAAGCTGCGCACTACACTAACATTAAGGTCCTATTTTTTATGGTACACACGATTGTATTTGTATGCATTTCAATAGGTTTATTGCCAGCGCTCTACGTGCGTATGTTTTCTGCCGAGAAATATATTAGGATATTTTGCTTTAAAAGTTTTAGTTTAGTTTAATCATGTCAGCATCACCTGTGAACTCAGCCCCGGACAGACGCTGCAATGACGGGTCCCCTATCAACTCCTCCTCCTCGGCAGTATCATCATCATTATCCGCCGGTAACGGCAGTGGCAACACGAGCCGGTTGCAGCCCATTCGCGCCACGGTGCCCTACCAGCTCCTGCGTGGAAATCAGCAGCACAGCCCAACCCGCCCTTCCGCGCCCTTCTCCATCTCAGTTGGGAGTAACACAGAACCGACAGCATCAGGCCAACACTGCAGCTCCAGTCCCAGCAGCCCGACGCTCGCCAGTTCATTAAGAAGCGGCTCGCTGGATGGTCGGCTGATCCCGCGGCAGAGGCGCTCTCCGCCAGAGCACAGGAGCTCACCCGAGTGTTGTCCTCATTCACCTGTCCTTAGAGGTAAATAACAGGCCCAGATCCTGCTTAATTGACAGCCGTTCATTTTATTTTTCTAAGCATCCTTCCATCACGCTTTCCATATGCCTGCTGCTGGAGATGTTTAACTGGGTCAGGCAGTTTTATATGAAAATGAGATGCATTCGTAGTCTAAAACCAAGATTATATGCACGACAGATATACAGACAGGTTTATATAGGTTTGGTTATGTACAGTAAGTAAATGACAATTGCGTTAGTTAACCTGGTCATTTTTTAAGACTTCTTTCGAATAGACAAAAACACAGAATGAAACATACATTTATGTACATAATCGGGATGACCGCGGCTGTATGTCAAAAGCTAGTTAGCTGTCGGCCTAGACAGCGTTTTATGACATCATATAAAGACATTCACACTGGACGCTACAATTGTGTCATCTACCGGTTGCGTCGCGTCTACCTTTCGCGTCTTGTGCGTACGACGCCAGTCATGCCCAAATGTTGCCTAGGTAGGCAACTCGCTAGGTTTTGAGACGCAGCCCGGGTTTCTTCAGCTCCTGCTAAAGCTAGCGCTCTGTTGCGTTATAAACACACGCACCGACCCTAATATCTTTAGTATTTCAGATGTCGGAATCGTGCATGAGCTCCTGTGTTTGTGTGTTTCTCAGTGTTGTAAATGAATGCGTGCTGTTGTTTCGCACGACAGAAATGGAAACAATTAGGTGGATAATTGAAGGGTTGAGTATGTAATGACCACACAGGGGCCCAGTCACAAGCTGAACCTGGCTGCCTTGCATCATAAAACATTATTAGGAGGCTTAAATAATGGCATCTGAGAGCCTAAGGCTCTATTTAACGATGTAAGTCATGTGTTGTCAGTATATTTAGGAAACAATGAGTGAAGCTAACAAGCTGTTCATTCAGTCTACAAGCTGTTTATTCAGACAGTTAGAGAAATTACTGTAAATTGTGCTAACTTTATATTAGCCACCAGTGAACATCAAAAACAAATTAAATTATCTTCATTTTATTATGGTGGAGTTACTGTAGCAACTATATTATAGTAGACCCAAAATATTTGGAGTTGTAAGCCACACTTGAAAATGTATGGCTGTCATTGCATTAGATAAGAAAGTATAAAACAAAGTGCTTTTTATTTTAGCCTTAGAGAAAAGAATCCATGCTTTTTCCCAAAACTTTTGTCATAAATCTCTAGCCCTTATTTTGTTGTGCATTCATGAATAGGAATTTGAGATGTGATTTATCTGGTAGATCATTGAAGGTTAATAGGCGGTAATTAGAAACCCATCTTGTCTGAAGTTAGCACGTATTATGACCTCCATTGATTGGTGCAAAAAACCCTCTCCAGGCAACACTGCAGGCTGGACAACCTTTTGCAATGATTAGTGTTGACATTGTATGTAGCATCAGTCCCACCCTCTTCATTGACTAACATTACAAGAAATGGCACTTTGTGATCATCTAATGATATATAATTTGTTGTTTTTGCCTGGCTAAGAACATATTATCTGTCCGTTAGCATGTTCTTCGCAATACAGAAATATGCCTGATGAATGAGGAAAGGGGCTCTTAAAGATTTGGTTTGTTTATGTTGGCCTTTGTTAATTTTAATAACACTTAAAAGTAAACTTTCTCTGGACTAATGGGTCAGCCATTTCTGTGGATCCATTTGTCATGTGTTAATGTCTGATCACCCAACAAAAAATCAATACATGCTTGTAAAGTGAAGCAGTGAGGAGTGGTACATAGAAAATGATGTTATGGAAAATGTAATGTAGTTACTCACTTGAGTCTCCATACAGGAATCCTGTGCAGCTGTTTGGGATGTGCAAACTCAATTTTTTTAAAATTGAGTAGTGAGTTAGATGACTGAATGTTTAGTCGACTTCGTTGTCTGACGTAAGCCCTGAGTAATTACACGGGTGTCTTCTGACCTTCTGATATTTACACTGGACTGATCCTTTTGATTATTTTGATCCTATGTGTTTTTAGATGTCAGTGTTGTGTTTAAAAACAACTGGACAGGGCACAACAATATGGAGTCTTAGCAACGCAGGGGTCTCAAGGCATGTTTTTAAAAGGTGAACTATTTTGAAACTCAACACAGTTTTTAAAAAATACTTTGTAGCTTGCCCAGGGACTACAGTTGAAATGATGTTTTAGGCTTCAAGCTTTAAGTTAAAATTATATAACCAACATACATGTCACTCTTTCTGGGAACAGAAAGCATCACTCTAATTTCTGAAAGCAGGCTCTCTGCTATCTGCATTAGCCTAAAACCTTCCTATACATAACTTGTTGAAATATTAATATCTCTGATTAAAATACTCTGACAATTAAGCCACACTTATCACACATTACACAACAAACCATGCTGGAGCTATTCTCAAAGCAGATTTCAATTCCCATGTCAAGGATCCTCTGTTAACACATTTAAACTATGTGTTAAACTATGTGTCTAAACAAATGTATGAATTGTTTATCATTAAATTTTTTTTTTTAATTCTTAAAAGAGTTTCTCAAACCACCAGGGCTCACAAAATCGCTAGCCTGACATCCCAGGGCTACTGTGTAATCCAGTCTGGCTACCAAAATGTATTTCCACCCTGCCCATCGTGCTCTCATATGGAGGAAAAATATACTGCAATGGTCACAAATTTGGTCGGGTAATTATGTTGTGTGTAATTTTGGGCATCGAGGAGCTTCTATCAATATCTTGGGTATTGAAATTGCATTTAAATTGCAACGCTCGCTTTCAACTTTTACTTTCAATTTGCGATTGCGCAATTACCTGTGTATATATGTATATATGTCTA
>JAZGTJ010006784.1:0-14484 GCA_036877575.1 Botia almorhae | reverse complement strand
AACGGACAGAATGAGGCCAGACAATCACAGACAAATCTAGCCTCTCTATTCATCCATTATAAAAACCCTATAAAATCTACACGCATTACATTTCAAAGCCGACCGCTTGCGTTATTTCCTCCAGTCCTCCAGTCCATGTGTCAAAAAGTGCTAATTCAGTATGAATTAACAATAACAAGCTAACCCTGATTCTCCTCTTTCTAGCATTCTTGGGTGGTGGGGTGGAGTACTAAATAGGATATTGAGCGTTTCCCCTGTAAAAATGGGTCAGCTCTCTGTAAGCCAGACAGTCTGTCTCAGAGACAACCAAAAATCACTGAGATTGGGTGGAGCAGCACACTGCACTACCGACTCCCTCTAAATCACACTGTGAGCCGTCTATCAGCCTCCCCGCCTCACAAATGAGCTCTTAATGAGTCCAGGATTTCAACGAGATGTCTGAAAAACACTGATGTGCGTTCTAAAGCTCACCAGGCAGCAGTCGTGGGCTTCCATTTTGGAGCAAACTTAATGATATTCAGACATAATTACACATCAGATGTGAGCATTGCTGTGACTTATGAAGCACCAGGATGACTGTAATTGGGTTTCATTAATCAATACAGAGGCGGTCTAAATTAACTAACCTGAATTAACTAACAGATGCAAGATGAGGATGTAACAATTCTGGCTTTTTACACTAGAACTGGAGCAGTACATTTAGCTGCATGAGAAACCATTATATAAATAAACCATCTTCAGAAATGCAGGCGCAAATCAGCTGTTTTAGCATTTACCACAGTTTTTTAAAGTATACTCAGTCTCAAAAGGACAGAACACCCAAATATGAACATGTTAACATTATTTATGTTGTTCCTCTGTTCAACACAAAAGCTGTTAAGCAGCATGTTTAGGTACTGACAACTTCACTCATTTTATTATTACATGGAAAAGGACTGCATTGCTTAAAGTTGATGTTTTCCACTGAAGAAAGTAAGCAGTATAGGTGTGAAATGAGGATGAGCACTGTAAATGTGCATTTTTGGGATAAAAAAACACTTTCATTTGACTTATAGATGCTTCTTTAAAAATAAAGAAGAAAAAGTAACAAGTAAAAAAAGGCAAACAAAATCTTCATGCTCTAATTTACAGTGATCTCGGGATAATGCTTTCCTTAAGTTTTATCTTCTGAAAACTGGTAATAATGTTTAGCAAACCCATGCCGTTAACGGTCATTATAATAATTTACCTGAGATTACAATTTACAGATCACATTTTTATAAATGTAAATCCACCATTTGTGAAAAGAGGAGCTATGAGGCAAGGCGATTAATTCTTGGACTGCTGTGACACTCATTACAAATTTTATTGTCAATAATCACATTGAATACTCTCCAAAGAGTTTGCAGACTACTGTCAGCAGTTTTGTACCAAGTCTGGTTTTACCTTAATGCTGTCAAAACATTCAAGCCCAGCTGAATAAAGTCTTCAATTGTCCACATCTGCCTGCAAAGAACCTTCGGTATAAATGCTATTTTTTTTCAAAAGCGTGACCTAATATAAAGAGGAACGGTGAGCACATTATATGCAGCTTCAGGAAAACAACAAATAAACCAACAAAAAAACTTTTCTAAATGTTTTGCTTAAAATGCTTGCCTGTTGTATTTCATGCAATTGTTATTGTTGTCTAATATATAAAACAAGAATAAAAATATGTTTTAATAATGTGAAACACTACCAGGCACATATCAAGTAAAACAAAAAACAAAGATTGAAAAATAGTAATCTTAAATGAAAAAAATATTGTGTTAATGCTGCCACAAAACATTTCTGGAGTACAGACACCAGGGAATTTACAATTCTAATTTTGCATATTTACAAGAGCGGATTCAGTCTCCACAATGTAATACAAAACCAGCGAAGAAGAAAAAGAATGAATGAAAGCAAGCATTTAATAATCAGCCCTTCATCTCTCTGCCTGCGCTCTCACTCTCAAAGAGCCAATTCTCCCCAAAGCTCTTGAGGTGTGACATCTAGAAAAAGTGGGTCCTTGAATGCTAATGGCATTTCTCAGAAGATTCCTGGGCAGTGAAGCGAACTTTTGTGATCCATTCTATGTGTTGCTGGCCCTGCTGGAATTGTTTCCAGAGAGAATACAAGACCTTGAGCTCAAAGACACACCTGCATTTCGGTACTTCAGAGCAAAACCTGGTACTAACAAATTACCTCATTTGAAACGACTACTATGAACCCAGTCACCCCGTTGTGTGTAATAATCCCTTAATAGTTAACACCATTACAAGATGTCTAAAAACACTCCTCATTAAGAAACATCAAATGTACATTTTGACATTATAAATGTGCATTTTTATGCTTAGTTTAAAAATAGTGCAAAGCAAATCCCTATTAGTAAAAGATTGACTTATTACACCGCACAGTATATAACTTTACTGTAATTTTCTGGCAGTTACTCTCCTAAAAAGTGAATAGAGAAAGTGAATTTCACATCACAGCCAAAACAAACTTCACTTTCAGTCTGTTTCTTACACAAAGCATAACACAAACAGCCTAGATCGCATGAGTCATGATTCTTAAGATAAAAATCATTGCTTCTATTGTGATTTTATACACAGCCTAAAGAATATGTAAGCAGCAACACAATGTTGACTTGATATTTAGTTTGAGGGAATTCACAACAGAGGGGAACAGTACAGAGGCCACACATTCCAACAGGGTTATTGCATGAAAGTCAAATGTTTTTCTAAAGTCTGAATGGAATCAAAGCACAACAGTGAAGCATTAAACCTAAAGACTATAAATCACACTGTTACCCACTCACATGTGCATTCAACATGAAATACTGTACATAAACACACACACACACACATATGTTGGCATATGTGGTTTATGAGGATTCTCCATAGACATAATGGTTTTTATATTGTACAAACTGTACATTCTATCCCCTAACCCTCACAGAAAACTTTTGCCAATTAATAAAAAATGTTTAATAGATAAGTATGTTTTATAAGCGTCCCCATAAAACATGTTTACATTGTTATACACATGTCATTATACACATTTGTGTCCTCGTAAACCACATATTCAAACCCACACACACACAGGTTTGTTTAACTCCATCATTGTTTTCATACCAGGCTATTTTCGATCTCCTATTTCTATACCTAACCATAACACAAATATGCTGACATTATTAGACTTAAAGTAACACATGGTTTGACTGATTAATAAACTTTTTTAATTAATAGCCATGTTTTGCTATATTAGTAAGGAGATTTTGAGTAAGGAGAATTTGTATCCCTCACAAGTATAAACCAAACTGTACACCATCATTATTTTTCAGGCTTTCAGTTGATTTGAGAATGTTACTGTAAATGTTATTACTCGTACAGAGACTGGAATACATGGTCTGTCTATAGTCACTGGTGCGGTAAGTTCCTGCAAAGCACCCAAGCTGAAGCGATGCAGCAATTACACAGCATTCCAGCTTCACTGGTCCTGACAAGAGATTAAATCAATTACAGAACTCCTGAATATGGGCATACACTGGGCATTTAAAAGGAATAAAACAAGGATTTGGTAGACTTCCAAAACTGTAGAAGAATCTGAATTTAATAAAACCAAAGAAAATAAAACAAGCACCAAATACAGACACAACTGTTACCAAATAGCAATGCCATTTATGATATTAATGTACAAAATAGCACCTGCTCATGTCATTATGACCCTTAAACAGTCCATAATCAAAAGGCTCTGATGCCAGGGTCACTGCACTGAAAAAAAAGCTAAATTATGAAGCATCTTGATATCATGGCTATTATTTCTAATAAGGGAAAAAGCTGCAGCAGGTATTAGAAAACCAGGCCACATGTGCCTGAACCCTGGAAAGGAGATTATGTACACACAAGGTAGTGAGACAACTACTGATGTCCCTTTATTAACACTGCTTTAAAAGTCAATTAAAGTTGTGCTTCCACGTCTTTATTTATATATTCATTATTTATTTCAGTTCCTGTTGAAACACCACTCCTAGTCTTAATGAATAAATAAATACTATAAAACTTATTTATTCCCCATATACATTTATAAAATTCTAATTATTAAGATTTATTTGGTTTTTATTTAGAAATATTTTTAAAGAATAATCGAAAACAACAAAACATTTTTTAGCTTTTTTAAATAAATTAACATACCAAAACATTCCCTATTACGCACTTCCACTCAAATACCAACTCACTTCTCGTTGATTACAATGGCATCTTTATATTGCTTTAACACTTGCGACCCCTACAACTAACCTGAGAGATAATTAGACTCTTGACAGAGTGCACGGGGCATGTCATGCCTCATAGCATATCCACTACACCCTCAAGTGGTGCTTTAAACTATTCAAGGTTAAGAATGCACTCCTGTTTGCAACGAGGAGTCTTCATTCGTACTTAAGACTAGTGATGGAGTAGAGCCGGATTAACACGTGCACCAGTGTGTTTTACGATGTTCTTGTATTCAGGACCAAGCAGCGTATTCTGTCTGGAATCATATAGCGCATTCATATATTCTCTTTCTGCTCTTTACATTGGCAAATAAACTAGATCCAGTCGGAAAAACTCCCCTGCGCACTAATCTGACTGCTTGTGATGAGATGGGCTGGGCGGATTATACATCATCAGGGGATAGTAACGCACCGCAGACACTAAACAATGTTGTTTAATAAGTATTCAGAGGAGAAGATAACATGTATGTGATGCTGCTGAGAATTTCCTACCTTTCTCTCCATAGCAGAAGGTTAGAGTAGCCGGTTTGTCACGAAAGGACAACGGATAAGAGAGTAAAGCAGCGGATATGTGCACAAAGCGATGGAGATTAAGTTCTTTATAGCTTGAAGCACAAGCACACACTCCCTGTTGCTCGTTGCCGGAGTGACTGGTCAGTGTGGAGAGGCAGCGGAGTGAGGAGGGGATGCAGCCGGAGGCGGTGAGACCCAGTGCGGTGAGAGCTCTGGCGCAGGCGCGTCCAGCTTTGCTTCAAATAAAATTCGTGATTCAGAGGGAGCGTCATCAAATTACCCGCCGCTCACCGAACGCCGGGTCAGTCTATCCCATGGGCCTAGACTGTAGACTGAACTTTATCGAATATGCCTAAAATAATAAGCAACGTGCACATAAAAAGTCCGCCAAACCGCTGCATAAGAGAAAGGAACAGAGAAACAGTAACTATAGACAAGTTTATAAGATCCCATCTGTCACAATTAAAAGCGCGATTATGACCTCAAGACATGTTTTCTTTTTACTGAAAATAGTCGACAAATGATACTGATAGGAACACTTAATAAATTGATTTAACTATTTTTTTATAGACGCACATGATAGATCTGTGTAAATAAACTGGTAAACCAACTAAATATAAGAGGCACAGAAACACATGTTTTGGGTGCCCCTCTCTTCCTGGGCCAAACGAGTAAGCAACATCTCCCCAAACTCCTAACCAGGTATTAGGTGCATGTATCAGATTTCAACATCAAGTTCACTGGTTATGTTTAGTCCCTGAATACATGTTTAGGTTCTTCGGGTGATACATTAGAAAGAATAAATACAGAAATGTAATGCCAAAGTTCTGGACTGCCAAACAAACATGCAGTTTTATTTTGTGTGACTTTTACGGTGTCTGTTTCAAAATCATATAAATCTTGCACATCAAAATAGTCAATGGTAGGCTTATCTTTAACTGGTTCCACCCAAGTGTCACTATTATAGACCCTGAAACAAAATGTATTTTGTAGTGATTTTATGAACGAGGTCCTTAACGAGGTTCAGACGATATTGCTGCTAAATTACTATAAAGTTGTCGATAACTTGAGGGTGTTCCTACCTTTGGTATGAACTGGCTGCCTCAATTCAAGGAACGGTCTCCTTGCGGCCAGTCACGCTGCAGTGCCACCTAGTGATTAAATGTGGGAAAGCAACGTGACTATTAAAAAGCTCACGTTTGTGTAAAAGTTAGTCTTAATGAAGGACAGCGTGATTTTCTTTTTCCACAAAAACACTTAAAAATGTTATACGGTATAAGAGATACGTTTTTCCCATCTGTTTTGAATAACACATCTTACAAATCTATCTGCATAGAATTACCATAAGAGGGTTCGGATGCTTGGAAGCTCAGGATAAGTGTTGAGACAAAGATTTAGAGAACATGATAGACAGATCTCATGACAGATGAGAAATTA
This sequence comes from Botia almorhae, assembly GCA_036877575.1. Lineage (NCBI taxonomy): Eukaryota > Metazoa > Chordata > Actinopteri > Cypriniformes > Botiidae > Botia > Botia almorhae. The sequence continues at coordinate 8,261 of JAZGTJ010006784.1, read as the reverse complement.
TCACTTTGAACAGCTACCTTATTTAATTAAACTTTATTATGTAATCAAAATGACAGTAGTAACACAAGAGTACACAGATTACAGCATTGTGTGTTTCACTGTCTCTCAATGTGTGGCACAACATGACTAATATGATTATCAAAACTGCAGGTCAGTAATATAGGTTTTGCTTCATCAACGTTCAATGTTGAAAGCAGACATAACTGCAGAACAGAAAATTGTTCCCGCTTATCAAACATTTTTTAGATAATTTCACAAAATAAACTTGAACTCACATTACTGCACACTCATACACATTCATATAAAAGCAATGTCACACAAACAGGAACATACATACAATCATCCAATTAGATTACACTTGCTGAAAATAAGCAAACATGCCAGTGGAGAAAGTGAGCAACAGAACTTAGAACTTGTTTTTGGTGAGCCACCATGTCATGAGATTAAAAATGATTCTGTAAAAGATTCTGTAAAGCTGCTTTGACAAATGTGGATTGTAAAAAACATTACACAAAAGAAAATCACTTTACATATCTCAAATAAAGAATATCCCAGAAACTTCCCATATCAATAGTTTGCTGAAATTTAAACAAAAACTAAAAAAACTAAATTTGCTAGTTGTACAGGGTTAAACTGATGCATTTACGATGTTGCATTTAATGCCAAATGCCTGTTGTGTATTGAATTAATGCTTCTCCACTGCCAACAGCTGTTCATTATGTTGTTCATACCAATCACAATAATTATTCAAACTAATTAATACTTAGTAAAACAAAACAATTAAAACAATACTTATTTCAGTATTTTTCTGCCCCTTTATAATATTCTGCTTTGCCCAAGAGATGAAAGAAAAAGATTTTGGGTGTGTTTGGATTGGTGCTAAGCTGCATACATTTTTTATGATTAGGTCATAATGTGTGTGTACAACAGATCTTTGGTTATATGTAAAAGCATATGCAGAATTTGTGCCATAATTAATTTAGTTGTATAAGAAGTCAAAATAGTACCACATTAGTATTGAAGTAAGTTAAGTTGTTATTCAGAATAATGTTGTAATGCATGTGATATACCACTCCTTTAGTATAGTAATTAAACCAAAATAAATCCATATTTATCCATATAAATCCACTGAATCCATCAGTATTTGAGTTTTTGATTATCTCAGTTCCACCGCTTCTAATCTTTCAAACTGAGATTCCCTCTTTGATATATATATATATATATATATATATATATATATATATAAAACCAAATGAATGTCAGCAGTCTAACTATAAATGTAACAGATCACAAAACCAATTTTTATAACATATATTTCAACACAATCCTACAAGCGCCTGTCTTGTAAATTTGCATTAGTAACAAGTTGGGGGTGGAAAATCTAAATAAAACAATATATGTGCGTTAAATGGATATGTGCAAAAATGTCCTTAGTAGTTGGAATATGCAGGATAAATGATATTCAATACTGTTTATGCAGTTGTTCACAGAACATTTGGCAATTTTATCCAAACTGCAGTGTGCATTTTTGTCACAAAAACGCACATTGAAGAATAAACACAGTATCTGTCATCACACATACAAATCCAAAACATCAGTCGAAAGTCAAAAAGATAAAATCATAAAAGAAAAAAACCCTAAAAATCCCTCAAAGATATATAAAGATCTACTGTATATATGATTTCCAAGACATGAATTGAATGAATGTGCATCCCTTCCTTTTTTTCAACAATTTGCTCATAAATGATCATAAACTGCCATTAAAAAACAAAATAAATCTTCTCCAACAGGCCCATCAAATTAAAGAATCAAACATACAACAGCTCTCAGTTCAACAATGTTTCCTAAAGGTCAAAGTCTCATCCTCCTCTGTGCTGTCAGGAATCAAGCAGCAGAACAGAAGCTTTGGGGCCTGTAGCTGATCCAGCTGATTATCAAACATGTCCTCTGAATGTGTCTTTGAGTGACATCATTTTGAGTTTTGACAGCTGGATCTGTGCATTTTATTGGTTGGATGTCTTTGCCATTCAAATGCCATAACCTCAGTGTTTTCAGTTTTGTCTGTGTTTTGCATTTGAAGGGCTGGTGGAACTTTATGATCTGAGATGGGTGCATTTGTAGCTGGATATCTAAAAGGTTACTGGGCAGTGTGTGATTTAAAAAGGTCAAACCTCAGCACTGCTCTGACTCAATAAAACCTTCTTTCTCCTGACCAATGGGCTCTACCTCTGCATACGCTGGATGACCCGAACCCCGACGGAATTTCATGGCAGGCCATCTGTGGGGACGTCTCTGCAAAGGTATGAAATCAATGTTGATAAACAATAGCTTAAAAGCCCCCCCCCCCATCAAAGACAGTACAATGTACAATATTACAGTAGGTAATTTTATATTTATTTATATGCATTTATTTATGTTTAAGACCTTCAAAATGTGTGCAGGATTCCTGAATAAAGACTTAGTTTCTGACTTTAAGCTGCAAATAAATTACATTAAAAAATAATTTTGCATTTTTTTGGCCTTAAAGTAATTCATCCAAATATTACAATTCTGCCATGATTAACTAAACTATTCCTATCTAATATCGACAGTCTCACCTCAATGAAGAAGAGCCCTGCAGCAGAGCTCGGGTGGTGGTAGATGTAGACAGTCACCAAAACGACGACAACCATCAGAAGCAGAAGCAGAAGCATCCCAAGAATCAGCCCCGTGTGCAGGGAATGAGTACTGTTCTCTGCTGTACTTTTGGCTGCAGCAGCTGAAACCAACACATAAACACTATAATTAAAGTTGTCCTGAGAATTGTGTATTGCTTAATGCATTTCAGTTCGTTTACAGTATGCTATGAATCAATCAGATTTTAGTGAGATCAGATTTAGTTTTTCTCAGATGAGAACGAATCAGGAGTAAGGTTTTTTAAATCTTGCAGTTCTTCTTTCTGACAGAAGAGGGCACTGTCTAATCACCTAATTTATTCTTTTCGTGTCTAGCATTTTCTGTGGCTTGTTTGTTTGTGTAACGGACAGACAAGAAACAGGACAAGAATTTATGTCTTGATTTTCACCATGATCTGTTAAAGGGCTCAACAGACTCAGTGGCTGCTTTAAAGGGACCAAATAAGTGGAATAGCCTCACATTCTCCTTCTCACAATGTCAGTTAGACATTATAGTTTCAAATGAATTTGGGCCTGTTTTGTCATGCGGATAGTTTACATCTGTTAACAGCAGTTAAAGCAATATAATTTAACAAAACATTATCGTCCTCTCACTGCAAACCATGTTTTGTAAGATAACCTAAGTTTACTTCACACCAACGAAAGGTATTTCTTAAGGATATAATCAAATAGATTCTCAAAGCACCAACTGTAAATTTTCAATGTCTGAAGAACAATTTGAGTACAATGTCTACATTTTGGCTACAGGATTATCTCATCTAACAACCTATATTCGATTCTGTTATTAAATTCCATATTTTTGTAGCATTGTAACAGAAAATTTGACACACTCTCCTATTTTACTGTCTTGGTGCCCCGTGATCAAGGAACACATCTTTGGACATGGAAAGGCACAAAAAGTTCTGACAGGCTGCCACTGCTCCTCCTCTCAGCCAATACCTTTCCACCACATTCATTACATTTCAATTCTGCATTGTATTCTGCGGGATTTCAGCAGCACCAGTTGGCTCAAATAATACTCCTTACAGACCTACTAAACTAGCTGTTTTGTACAGACATTAAAACTATAGCAAAGTTATGTGTTTTTCCAAGGCATTTCCACAGTGCAATAATGCAATAATGTGCTTTGTAAATCAAAACATTCAACTGATTAAATAGCAAAACTACACTAACATCAGCAATATTTGTTTTCACTTTATACTGTTCTTTGCTTATGATAAAGACCTTGAAATCACATAAATACATAAGTGAAAACTAAGACAGAAAATGATCTACAGTCATCTAAAAAAAATAAGCAGCAAGATTCGAACACTATGCAAAGCACTTTTTTTCAATACAAACTTGCAGACTTTAGATTATACTGGTTACTACACGCTACATACTAAATAAATATGTATGCGGACAAAGTAATTTATTAGCTCACCTGTAGAGGCCATAAAGTGAAACAAATCGAGATACAACATAATCACAGCTGATCAGAAAACAGGATAAGCATGATAAGCAGTCAGTAAGATAGGGCTGCTGTGATCAATGGTCATTATTTAAAAATATCTAAATGCTGAATGCCACAAGGGATTAATCATAACTGCAATGTTTTACTCATTTAATTGTATCTGTTTAATTGTACGCATATTACACATATTTTGAACAAACTAATTTACATGGGCCCACAAAAGACTTTTATGGGTAGCAAAAGTAGCAACTGCTGACGTAAATATTATTTTTATCATACACGCAAACAAACAAGCACAACAAATATTCTACAGTCCTCTAAGCCAAAGGGGCAGAAATGATTGACTGACATTACAGGGCAGAACTAATTGTTAGGCAGGGCTTCAGCTGTTATAATTCATTCATTAGAGCCAGAAGTGCCCATGACCATTTTAGCATAGGAAGTCATTTATTTTTAATAGAAGAGTGACTGAAGCTTGGCAGCCAATAACAGCCTGGCTCTGCAACTGTCATTCTAATCAACATACAGAACAGTTTTACATAGACGTGATCAGACAGTGCTGTGAAGCCACTCAGTAAATGTTTTACTGTTGTTTAACATTCATCATTCCTTACCAGATGCTTCAAATACCTATTTAAACATCAGTGAAACTGAATTATATTTAGACACGTTCATTTTGACAAAAACAAAGTGTAAACAAAACTAATCAGAACTAACTGTCTGTTTGTTGAAGGTCATAAAGCAAGTGTGATTTGAATATTTTTCCAAATTTTGAGTTCAATTTGTGTTGCTGCAGGTTCAATGATAATTATAGAATTACACTTTTACTGTAAAAAATGGACATTAGATTGAAATAATTCTTATTATAAGATACTCTGCATGTTGACAGGATCTGTTTTATATAACATACATGTTAAATGTATATATGTTTACATTTATACATTTAAACCCAAACAAAAATATTGGGGCAACCTTATTATATTATATTATTTCCTTATTAAAATATTTCGGATCCCCATTTATTTCAGTGTAAAAAATGGTAAGATTAGCGTCACTTCAATCACATTTTAATTTTTTTTTTACATTTTCAGTCACATTTTCAGCTTTAGAATATTAGCAAACACAACAATGCTGTTCTTGAGTCTTGACAGACAAACTTTACCATGGCAAGCAATATGTGAAAAAACAGCTGCAAACCTCACCAGAACTGGCCCAGACTAAAAACAGACTATTCTGCTGTCAAATAAAATATATTTTTCTGTCTCTTGTCTCTCTCTTTCCCTTCTTACATTTACTATATTTTGAGTTTGTTTAGGCTTTCAAAAAACTGGAAGAGGGAAATTGGAGAAAAATACAAAAATATCATTGTACTTTTGCTGATTGTTATTTGTATTATCATCATTTTTGACAGTATGGACTCAATTCAAGTGGCTGGTCTCATCTGGAGTGATGAGAAGCAGAGCAAGTATTCATTGTGTATGTGACGGTAATCTGAATAAACTTAAACAGGTTTCCATGTTCTGCAAAACTGGCCACCACAGACAAACTTTGGGCCATCTGTTAGAGACAATAGTCTCATTGTGTGTTTAAGTCTTACAGTGTCATCAGCAATGATCTGTACTAGTAACAGTCCACTTGGTTTAGATAAAATTCAGTTCTATATACAATTATATACTATATACTATACAATTTGAAAAAATAACTATGAATATTACATTTATTTGAAAAACTTTCCTGTAGTTAGACTGGTACTGCATGGTCCAAAATGTAGTAAGAGATCCATTAGACAGTGTACTCACTATAGCATCGAATATGTCAATATGACTTAATATCAAGATGAGGAAAAGTGTGACCTCAGTTTTTCCACAGAGATATAAAAAGTATTGCTAACAAAGAGGAAATAAATAATCTGTCTGTTTATTTTTATATGAATTAACTACAAAAACTACTTCCATGGTCAATGTGTTTGCTTGCCCTTGAACAGTATTTTGCTAATACACCTGGACCTTTTTAACCAATTTAATCCCGGCACAACAACATTTATATTATTCTGCTTTAGGTTAGATAGTGCTTTTCTTTTGACCACACTTTTCCGTTGGCTGTATATTCTGCTTTGATGATGAGATGTTGAATCCCTGACTGCTGTTTCCGACTGCTCAGAAATATTGAGCTCGCTCCAAATCAAAAACACATGACCTGGATTTTACTAACAGATTTCTGGGAATACAGAGGGGGAGAGAAGAAAGGGAGTGAGTTAGAAAGAGAGATAAAGAAAAAGTGAGAGCGTCTGTGTGATGGGGGAAAAATAAGAAGATACGATACAAAATCTGGACAGGAAATAAACTGGCACAGTATACACTGATATTAATAAAAAAGATACTGGGTCAAGAATTTGGCAAAGACTGCTACACACACACACACACACACACACACACACTCACACACACACTCATATTTTCAGACATCATTTCAGTCCAGTTTGAAAAAAACAAACTATCACCACAGAATAACACAGTGTGTTGAATTCTTTGCTCTATAGTTCAGGAATGAGCTGTGAAATCACATGTACTGCAGCAATGGGAAGATCTTACCTCCACTGTCTTTAAGATGCAGTGCAATCTTAGTGTCATCTGTAAGAAACCATGAGAAAAGAAACAGAGACAGAGTAAATATTAATATCAACTCATTTCACTCACAACAGGCTTTGAAACCTCACAGACTTTGAATACATTCTAAAGACATTCTGTTACACACACCATACATATTTAGACAGTTCTCATCTGTTAATGTAAATGGGTCACACGGATGAGGCGCACTTGAAAGAGACTAAAAAAGAATATAGCTGTGACTAGAGAGCATGTTATGGAATAGAGTTCATTTTAATGCGCAATCCATCGAATCCACTTGAATGAGCTGAAAACCTTCTGTCTGCACCAGGCAGATCAACATGTACTGTAATCAATTCAGCAGATGACGTTCATAAAAATACAGCCAACAAAATGAATAAAGTACCTGCCAGAGTTGCAGCAAAATTTGAAGCTTCTCATCATGTGAGCACTTGCTCAGATCAGGCTCAGAGATAGTAAAAGTATGTTTTGTCTAGCTAACTGTACTTTCAGTACAGTTCAGTAATGTACTTGAAAATTCATTCTGATATAACAGAACAACGGTTTATGGTACAGTAATGCTCTTACTGTATGTATTTCAAAGGCAGCAATTACACACAAACACACACACACGTTGGCGTATGTGGTTTATGAGGACTGTACCTGTATGTAGATGTAATGGTTTTTATACTGTACAAACTGTATATTCTATATTCTATATCCCCTAACCCTATGCCTAACACTAACTCTCACAAAAAGAGTGTTAGGGTTTTTTTTAATGAACAAATAATGAACACACACACAAACATGTAATTACACAGTATTTACATGATTTTGTGTGATTGCAACATGGACTTCTTGATTGTTCAATGTGGACCTGTCAGTATATGAATTGCTCATAATGAACTAAGTGGGCTGTTAATGAAATCACCACATGAAGATAAGGAAGAGAGTAGAAACATTATTTACCCTTCTGTTAAATCCTTATCCGTGACCTTATAATTCACTGCCTTATTGAGTATTCTTTGAAAATGTTAATGACAAACAGATTGTTTGCTGTACTTAATCACTTAAAATGCTTTAATGGGAAAATAGACTCTTGGCAAACAGAAGCCTAATTTAATCTTTGTAGCTTCTGTCTGCACAACACTGCACAGCTGTCTTATATTAAATCTGGTGTGTGAAATGAATGAGCGGGTATGTATTCATGAGGAGACTATTCACAGCCAACCAGACTTTTGTTTTGATGTATCAACACCTGCTTATAAAATGTCCTTTCTTTCTATCAGCCGTATATACCTATCCATCTCGCACTGACAGGTTGTGTTTCCATCAACATGCTGTAGCTCTATTTACTGTGCAGAGACAAAGATAAATGATCCCTCTGCAATAAACATTTTTCTATAGCACAAATACTGGACAGAGATTTACACTGACTGAGCAGAACTGCTTAGTACCTCATGACTCATTTGTGGGCATCTTTTAGATGCTGACTTCTAAGACAACCAAGCAGGAAAAGTCATTAAT
>JAZGTJ010006783.1:0-24170 GCA_036877575.1 Botia almorhae | reverse complement strand
TGCATGGTCAATTTTTACCCAGGACAGCGTGTTTGCACCGCGTCAGACCCTCAATGTGGTTAAGGCAGAGATGTGCTCTTGACTGGCGTTAATATCTTTATTTTTTGTGAAGGCTTTGAGAGTTTAAAGGCACAAACAGCATGTGTAATTTAATCCATGGTTACAACTCAAACATGTCACTCACACATTTTTTAAAAGAACCATCCTATACGCTATAGCAATCTGGCGTTTAGGTTTATATAGGCACAATAAATACACATGTTTGAAGGTCCATTTTGCCTGGATGCATACACTTCCATTTGCATTCAAATTAGATGACTTAACTCCTCTCTACTTCAACACAGAGAAATGAGAAAAGGAGATTCTGCGAGGTTCTGCTGCAGAGGTTCTCTCAAATCTATATTGCCAGAACGTTTATGAAACATAGAGCTTTATCTTGGCGAGGCGTTGAAAGGAATACAGCTCCTTCAAGGTCAAGAGAGAGATGCAATTCTGTCTCGTAATGAATTGAAAATATTTCTCTTTGCACTGAAAATGTGGACCGCTAAAACCTCGCGTTCGGCATTTGTGTTTTGATTGCGCTGTGCTTTGAAACTAGGAATTAAAAGGTTAGTTTCTTAATTAATATACGCGGTGCAAATCAGTGACACAATCAAAATGACATTTCGACCGGCGCGAGGGCAGTGGACTAGTAATTAAGTCACGACTTATTTCAGTGAAGCAGTTTTAATACAAATTTTTGTTGCACCAATATTCTAGATATTCTATTACACTGGAAAAATTGTAAACACTGATTCATCATACATAAGGCAAAACACAAGTTCCCACAATCTTACCTGTTTAACTTTTGAGAATGTTTTGTGCAATGTGGAATGTTTAACACAAATTGACCATTTCATTGACTTTTTGTTAAATGTGTGACATCACTCGCTATGATTAAAATGACCTGTCTCTATAATATTTCACATATATTAAACATGTACATGTTAAACTTAAGGTAAAACAGAAACATACGTACTGTAACTTGACAGGTTATGTACCACAGCAATTAGCTATAGTCGCTAATTAGACACCTGGGTATTTGTTTTACTTAAGCCATTAACCTAGCATTGCATTTCTCCGTTGCTAAGCTCATACTTTTAAGCAACATGTGCACCGGTTCTCCTTGAGGTCCAGATGTACCATTAAGACAATAACCACTGGGATACGTAACTCTGGACCTTCTAACCTTAAACAAATCTAACTTTTAAATCTCTATTTTCAACAAAATGTTTGTTTCACACCCGCTTGAACACGTTTTGCCTTTTTAGTTTCAACAAAGATCTCTTCGAGTGACGCCTCCACCTGACGGGCAACATCTTCCCTCCCCGCCGCAACTTACACAGATAATTCTGCTTTTAAAACATGTGCACTTACGGAGACGCTTCTTACACCAAACTTAAACACCCCTCGGTACTTCAACAGGCAGCTTCGTTTCCGAGGGCCGTTTCCGAGGGCCGTTTTTGAGGGCCGTAAATGCTCCTTTTCCATTTGTGTTTATCAGCCGAGCTCATAAAGTGTTTTTGAAGTGTAATTTTCTCTGCGTGACAGGTTGTAATCCTCAAATGGTGCTCTGCTTTTGGGGCAAAGGAAATAGCCCGTGAAGCTCATTGTGTTTTCTCTCATCTTTTGCGGCACCGCGGCTGTCAGCTATTAATGAAACCGCGCAAAGACTTGTCACCTTGATTAAAACTGTCATCTAAGAACAATGATGCATACTGGAGCCTTATATGTTGCCAAAGGGGGTTTGTGTAGCTTGATGGTGGCACATTTCATACAGGCAGGGAACATTAGCTCTAGATGACTTTTACCTGAGGTAGCATTTCACCTGTCGCCTGACAGCAGCGGTCTTCTTGTTTGTCAACGTGGAAAGCGGCTATAAAATTTATGCACGTCTTTCAAGAATCTGATTACGCGTGCAGGTGATACGTAAACATGAAGTATCGATCGCTAGCGTGGGTGTAAACATACCGCAAAACAATTCCTTCATTGTGCTGTTTAACTGTCTGTCCAGTTGTGTACGAACAGTAACTCACAGTAATATATACAGTATAGAAGATTATGCTCCAAACAGGATTTTTACTGTATTTACTAGATTTGTTTATAGATTTTGTTTATAGATTTTTGACAGGTTTAATCAAGGTGAGAGGTATTCATCTGTACATAGTGTTTTCTGGGGTGTTGCCAAGGTGTTGCTATGTGGTTGCTAAGGTGTGCCTGGGGGTTTCTAGGATGTTGCTAGACGCCTGCTGGATGGTATCTTAACTGGCCCAGTTAAAAGTCAACCCTCAAGTGATATTTTGATACCTAAATATAGCTCAGGTCCCTTGCTCAATGTACTGCAAGTCTAAAGGATTTTTTTATCACAAAACGTAAGACCAACACAGCTATAACCGCTCACTCATCTCTGCAAAACCACTGTCATGCATCGTGATAATTCTTTACAATACTTCTGATAAAAACCTTAATCCTAAATCTGAGCGGCAGTTATTTTGATGCGTGTTAATAATCTGCCGATGTGACTTTTTTTAATGCAGTCGCAGTGGTGCAATATTTAATACAAATAAGATCATCCGTAGCCTAACAAGCACTTCGGCAAGATCAATTAGACGATGAAAAACATATCCGAGACGACACAATTATACAAGCAACAAATATCGATTAAGTAGCAAGTTGCTATTAAACTGATATTTAGCACATCATTACGCAGCGCTGCAGTTGTTATGTTCTCTGTTTTCTGTTTGTTTTATTTCAACTCATCCTTCAATCCGGCTTCAGTTCAACTAAACATTGCAGCCGACGATCATTTACCACAAAGCAACAGTTCTCGACCACTCACAGCAAATAAACCGTGGCTGCTAAAATGACTTGGTGTGATTGATCATCAGTCATACCTGCAATTATATGCACATGAAGTGCAAGCAGGGAAATGATATATGATATACTGAGGGCTGCAATCACACAATCCTGATTTTCCTAACCAATGATTTGATCGCGGTACTTAGCGTTTCAAGGGCGAATACGTTATAGCCGCGAGACCCCTGCACGTAAAGCTTGCTTAGTTCCACGTAAATCTTATCCCACAACACGGCTAACTTTTAACCCAGCTAATGTTAGGTGGTAAGACTGTTTTCCTAACGTTTCCTAACGTTAAGTTAAATTTGTTACTTTTAAAGTTTTAAATTTAGTTTCATTTTAGTTCAATGTGGTTTTTTAGACAATGCTGTTAACATTGTTGGACGGTTAAAAGAACGTTATTTAAACATTTTTAAATTCTGTAATGTTTTTAAACATTCCACTAACAACTTAAAAATAACATTTTTAATATAAAACATGCCCTTTCAGGTATGCTATCAGTCAGTGTTATATTCCAAAAATATTCCATGAACCTTTTAGAAAGTAACAAAGGAACGCTTTAAAGATGAACATATTTAAATTTCAGCCTTCTAGACTTCCTGGGAAAGCCTCTTGATCATCTTTAAGAGGGTTTTGCCTTATCAAGATCATCACATCAAGATGAGCTAATGTGGTACATTAACATTACATATGATACTATTCAAACAAAGAAGCACTCATTTCAAAGGTTTGCATTTAGGCATTTGGCGGTCAACTAACCCACGATCATAAGATATCAGCCTCTTACACTCTATATGCCCTTTACATTATTCCTGGTAACAGAAACTCTGCTCTGCCAACAGAAACATATCCTCCAAATTTAATTTAATACACAGAATCCCCTAATACCTCCTCAAGACACTGAATATTACACAGCTCAACTTATAGCAGCACTTATCTGAGTAGTTAATTATGACCGAACACGTTTATTTGCATGTTCAGCTGCAGCGATTCTCCTCATAGCGATTCTGTGACGTTGATGTATAAACAACACCAGCAGTTGAACACCGACTTAAAATGGTCTGATTGGTGGAACTCTACCTTTCGCGTGTGAGGAACGGCCCTGGGGGACGTACAACCTTTTAAACCTTATGAAAATGCTAATGATAAAGCCGATCATTGTCTCAGTCTCATTTTGGATGCATGAGGGCTGACAGGAATGCAGTATTCATGCAGAGTCTCAGCAGAGGAAGGCCTTCATTACGTAGCGTGGGAGACGTAACGCAAGCCAGGAAGAGAGAGGAAGAAGAGAGAACGATTTCCGGACGTGTGGCAGACAGCAACAGGTCTGCGAGCGGCGACACGGGGCCAAAAAAATCTTTCGTTGAATATTAGCAAAACCGTTTTGAATATTTTACGACTACATCCGGTGAAAACTTTTCGTACTGTCATGTGATAAATGCGATTCACAAACACAAGAAGATGAAACGAAAAAAAAACTTTGATATTTCCGCCGCAGGACATGAATTGCTTCTCATTTCCTTTAGAAAGCAATACTGAAATATTTCCTCTCAAAAATTAATAAGCACAAAAAAGGAAGTTGGAAAGTTCTCAATTACTTTTTGACAGGAAGAGAGTATAACAAATCCACCCGTAAGTGGAATTAAAGTATTATTCATCTTCTGGAAATGAACCGCTGTGAAGACAGTGAGTCACAAAGTACGGTTTACCGAAGACATCGTGGATCAACTTTAAAAAAAACAATTAGCATAATCCTCTATTGCGTTAAATTATAGATTGATAAGAATGTTTTTTTAAACTCTATCCTCGGCTCTAAGAATAATCAAATCCGTAAAACCTCACCTGAAAATCTCATTGGCTGATTTAGCATCCTAAAATGTCTTTAGCACAAACACGCTACAATAAAATTGTAACTTTGTCACTGAACACCAAGGACAGGCAAAAGAAGGCATCACAAAATTTGGAAGTATAGTCTTATTGGGTTGGACAGAAAAGGCAGGAGACTTGCGTTTGATCTTTAAGTAAGATTATCATGTAGCTTTTACCTCAAGTGATGGATTAGGAACAGTGTCAATGGTTTCCCTCATTCCATGGCCAATCAAAGACATCCTTTTCTTAGCAAGCCACCCGCTATGAGGCATTTGGACCATTGTGCACCTTTGACATGACTGAATTCAGTAAGCAGACACTTAGAAAGCTCTTGTGTTTAGCATTTCTTCTTTTATATGCACAGAGCTGGTCTACATCGTCTCATGGGCACTAGCCCGTAAATCAACCTCAAATGCAGAATAAACAAGATAAAAATATAGTAATGTGTGTATTAAGCTTTGATCTTAAAGCTCCTCTATTCACCACGTTAGGATCAAACGCCTCCACAAGTATAGTAATATCCGTAAATGTTGACCTTGTTCAGACATATGTTAGGTGCCCATGAGGAAACAAGCTTTGATTTATAATAAACAATGGAAGTCTATGAAATATACCCATTTAGATAAGTAAATGTTTGTGTGTATGTGTGTGTGTGTGTGTGTGTGTGTCACAGTTGTTGTCTTTTACTCAGAAGACTGTAGATTGTCAGATGTCACCCGAGACCCTCTCAGTGCAGCAATAACACAGATCCAGAAAGATCTACGGCTGAACCAGAGGACGACAGGAGCCTGAGAAAATGTTAACCGCTCCTTCGAAGCCGATGTTTGGTCTGAGGGGAAGTCTTAGGGATCCCTTGATACACCGTTTAAACACATTTTTAAAGCAGATAAACACTTGACGACAGGGAACAGAGGAAATTATGTGTGCTTCAGAGCTCAGCATCTAAAAAAGCCCTTTGAATTTAGGACTTTAATTGAACAATGAATACGTTTGAGTAAGTCTTTTCCTATTAAGGAAACTCAGAGTGTGAAAATTAGCTGCTCATCGCCGATGCTTTCGAGTTCAGCCGTAAGTGAGCGCTGACAACCTTTCACGATTCCCGGTAATAGAGATTATAAAGCCGAGTTAAACAATTCTTTTACGCTCATAAGTAGCCCATTAAAGCAAAAGAAAGCGCAGTTCAATGCTAATTCATCTTCTAACTGGCCACCTTTGTAACACAGTGAAAACAGAACGCATGATGTCATCCAACATATGATGTCATATAACTATTCATTTACATTTACATTTACACTGATGCGTTAATCCAGAGCAATTTACTGTGCATGCAGGCTATACTGTACATTTGTTTAGTACGTGCTTTGTCTGGGAATCGAACCCATGACCCTCGTGCTGCGAGCACCGTGCTCTACTAGTTAAGCCCCAGAAAATCTGCTCTCTTGTTTGTACCTTGTACGTTTTTAAGCTCCGCTGACTAGCGGCACGGGGTAAACAGCTTCCGGTGGTACTCGTGTTGATGGCGACGGCATTTCAGGAGAACACCACTGTTAGGAACAACATAACACAGTGTGAAAACAGACCGCCGGAGCGGGGGTGCAATCAAATCCGAATTCACACACAAACAAAGTGCCGAATGTTAAAACGACACGGGATTAAATCAACAACCGGAACGCCGAATCCTCTGATTGTCCATTATGTTCTCCCCACAACGGAGGTCCATTTATTTTTATCACCACAGAGCCTGTGTATGCTACAGTGCATTAAAAACACCATCTAGCCAAAAGTGACAGCAGACCCTTTGTGTATCAGAGATCTTTTGATCTGGAAAAGGCTGAGTGGGAGAACAGAGAGAAGGTCTTAATGCATTTGCCTGTTAATATGTCCTAGATTTGTCGTCGCTTATTGAAATCTTTGCGAACAGCATCCAAACAGACGGGCGAATATGAGATCCTTTAGAGGAGGAACGATATCCTACAGCATGTGTTTATGGTGACATTAACTCCACTGGCTGGCAAACGAGACTCACGCCCATGAAATATTGAGCGTGCACTCAAGACAGAAGAGTTCGCCTCTTCTGCCGGAGCATCACAATGTGAGAAATTGTTTTCAGAGAAGTAATAAGGAGGCGGCCTATATCAAATTCCTGAAGATGGATTAAGGGTTCAAAAAAATGCGAACGCGTTGTTTGTCACAGGCATAATCTGCTTAATGTTCTTTTACTGTAAACGTTTGTCACATTTGCGTTCTAAAAAGCGACTCGAAAAAATAAACAGCAGCGCACGAGTCATTTACGCTGTTGTTACTGGAGGAATTTCTGTTTTTCATAGGCTAATGATCCATGGAATTATTACCGTGTTTGGATAAGCGCTTTGTATAGCGTGAATCACCAACATCACGAATTTACAATCTCTTACCAGTTTCCATTTTCTTTGTGTTGCAAACCCCTCGTAAACTCTAGCTACCATGTTCCTCCATTAAATTAACTTAATGCTATAATGACTGGCTAATGTGTGAAGCAGATAACCATATTTTAACCTTATTGCTAACTGATCCCACCCTGCAGTTTCACTGTACATATCCACTAATATCTTACTGTACATCTGAAAGGGATTATTAATTATCAAATGCCCCGAGGCATGATCGCCGTTTGATAAGCGCGTTGTATCATACTGCTCACCCTCATTAGGGAACGAGTTCAGCCCGCACACTTAAAGGACATTACTGAATATATTACATACAAATGAATATTTGATATCTCTTTAGAGCAGATGCCTCAAACTACACTTGCAGAACAGAGAGATGTCATTGCATTTCAGCAATATCAGCACTTCCTGTCCTCATTAGAGGCAAATGCAAAATTGAACAGGCTTTAAAGAACAGGCTCTCGTTTCTAGAAAAGAAGGTGTCTACGATTAAACCCCGTTTTCTCTTTTCGCTGAGGTAAACTGACTGTGGTTGGTAAGCAGAATGACACTGATCTATTATTAGGCTTTTTACAATATAAGAAGCCCTAATGAGATCAACCTAGCGGTTATTTACCTTTTTCTGTCATGACTGTAAGATACCGTAACACAGCAATGCTGAAACGCTGACAAAACTGACGTGCGTTGTTTACAAGCAAGCGAAGTAATTTAGCCAATTAGCATGTGCGGGGTTTATACCCCTTGTCAAAATTAAGACAGGGGATATAAAACCTTGTATAATTAGCATCTTATTTTGGCCAACTTCTGCCCACATCAACAGCTAGGGTCAGCCTGACATGTAAAGCAACCAATCATAGTTCACTGTTTTTAAGTGTCATTTATGGGCGGGGTTTATCCAAAACTGTGCATACCAGAATAATAGATCACAGTAATGTCACTCAAATAAGGGCACAACCGTGTCCGTTTTGATGGGCTTTACTGTAAAAATGTATCCAGGAACGCGTTTTATGTGTAGCCTGAAACAAATTGTTTGGTGGGTGCCAGGTGAATTTAATACGTACATCTCTGTATCTCTATTCATAACAGTATGAAGGAAACAGTCATACCCAACATCAACAGCTGGCTTCATAATAATGCTGGCTTCTCTGCTTTTCCGCTACCTACAGGGACCTTAAACGCCGCTGTCAGACAGCCAACTTCAAAACGCTGCTTTCATGACAAATCTCACTCTATCAAAGCTCATTCTATTGACAGAAGATGAATGGGACAGAAAAGACAGCAAGATTCGGCATCGGAGGCACGAAGAAGAGGATTAAATCACTACGGCCCCCTAATTAAACCTCTACGGTACGAGAGCAGCAGAGACGAGCTTATAGTAGGCGATTCTGCTGGATATCCCACGGGGTCTATAATAGCTAGTGTGAAAAGAGTTTAAGAGGGAGCGGAATACTGTGATTGTTTACCTAATGTCACACGTCTTTTTGAAGAGTATAGCGGGAATTTAATGACATTCCCAACAACGGGAATGTTTTGAAGCACATTATTGCAGAGAGGTTGACATTTTGGCATTTACGTCACGCTTTCGTGACTTGACTTCGCCGATGATAATTATATAAATGACGAGTTACTCTAGAACGACCGATGGTTGGGTTTGTGTCACAGTGTAATGATGATTTTTTTTGTAATGGAAAATGTCAGATCAATAAAAAGCTTATTAAAGGTGATATGTGCGATTTTGGGATGTTGAAATACTTTCTTCAAAGCCGGATTAATATGCAGAGTCAGTAAATCATTTCTGTGTTGATTTCCTAAAAAAAAAAACACTGCACAACTAGCTCGACGTAGCAACACCAGCTCAACCAATTGGGTGAGTTTGGAGTGGGGCTATCTGCTTATCTAACCAATAGAAAACAATGGGAGTATTTAGACAAATCAAAAACAGTCATTATTTTTTTATATTTGTTTAGTGAGGCTAGTTGCAATTACAAGTTTTGCCATTATCGCTCTCTTTTTTTTAATCAATATTATACCAATTTTAATTAAAAAAACAAAGTATTTCATTATTAAAAATGATACATTTAAGGCTAAATTTGCCTTTGTTTGAACAACATCAGCATAATTTTTGGTTTGCTTCAGTATTAGGTTGACAGTCAGACCTGTGGCACACTGCGAATAATCGCTTTTGAATACTGGTCACATACTGGTCTTATTCCCTTTCAAATTTGTTTTTCTGAAATACTCTATAAACACAAAGTCAAATACAAATGAACTTCTGACAAAGGCTTGTTTGTTCCAGTCCAGCTTTAGTGATACCGCATCCAATATCTGCAGAAAATTCTGTAGCGAGATCGAAGCCGGAGTCCCGCCGCTGCCTCTGTTTTATCAACACCGGTTAATCCGTCATGCGGAACGCAAGCGTGGGAGGTGCCGATCGCTAAGTGAGTAAATTTCAGCCCGGCGCCGCACGCGTTATCAAACTACGAGAAACATCTTGCTTTTTCATCACGACAGGCAGAACAGTCAATGGATCGGCTGAGAAATTACCGGGAGAATTTTCCTCCCTTCTTTGCTCTAGTTTTCCGGCCTCTTTCTTATCTGTCTTCCTCCCTCTCTGATGTTGACTAAACAAATGGAAAAGGCGAGATGAAAGAGACACGGAACGCGGAAACGGGACGGTTTCGGGACAAACATCGGAGGAGACACTTCAAAGCTGTTTTTGCTGTATGACAAATTGTGAATTCAATCAAGTTATTTTGTCATTTTTAAGGCACTGTCCACCGCGTTTTAAAGCATGTGATTAATTAAACGCATAACAATTTTGCCATTTTTTGGTAACGGATGTATTTCATGTGATATTACACATTAAAAATTTCATTTGATATTTGGTATGATTTGTGTGGTTTTGTTTTTGTGAACTCGATTAGTTTCTCGTCTGAGTTTGTCGAAGAGTCTCTGCCTCTTTCGGCTCCTTGGAGAAAGGACCCTGAAGTGATCTCAATGTCTGCCTCATTTAATGTGATCATAACTTTGCCGTTGCCATGGAGCCCATAGCACATTTCTAATGTTAAATTGTTTCTCGTAGCCAGCAATAACATTAAATCAAGCGCAAATGCAGACTTTTGCTCAAGTCTCATGCTTCACTGGTTTCGCTCCTTAAAAAAAAAGCCCACTGACTCCCTCCAGAGTATCAGCAATGTCTCAGACTGTGCTCGCATGTCTTAGCAAAGCCTGTGAGTTCAAAACGATCTCAAACACTTCTCATTAAATTCTTCCAAGACCAAATGATCTCGGCTATGCTTTCCCTGTGAACTGTACAGCTCGATATTCTCGCTGTAAGCTGCCAGCAATGGTCTCATGTGTGTTTGTTTTGTCTCAGACATTTAAAATAGAAGATCTGAGAGGAAGCCGACACCTGGATGAGACATGAAAACCGCAGCGCGAAAGAAGATTTCTTTGAGCACATAAAATTTTTAAAGCGCCCGTCAATCGAACCAGTAAAACACTTTTGTTGCAGAATTCGTAATGTGTCGTAATATAAACAACCTTTATTCTAAAACTTTTTATCTAAACAGATGTAACCCACTTCCTCCAGCTGAAAGACAGACGAAGAAAGTAATCCATTTTCATTTAATATTTATCTCTATTCACCATGTCCTCCGACCACCTTCGTGCAATTAATATTTACCGGGTATCTGGGCATCTATCATTTAGATTCAGAGGTTCTCACGGGTACTCATGCTTACCCTGAGGGAAGGAATAAAGATGCCGCCTTGTACGGAACGCGCGGCGAGCTTTCGCTATCAAGACAGTGTTGGGGAACGAACCAGACGCGTGTCAGAGCGAGGAACCGAAAGCGTGCTGCTGGCTACAATGTTGGAACTGCTTTGAACTTGTTTTACAGAACACGGTCCCTGGACCATACAGCGCCGCTTCACCGCATTTTGTGAGATGATGTTTTGCGCTTCTCTCATCTCTTGCCTTGAGGTGGTTACTTTAAAATGGGAATTAAAGCTCCTGGTTCACAGTTAAAGTTGTGGAGCGAGTAATTCTCCGTCACTGATGAGCTGTATTACGAAACAGAATTACACATTCGGATGGAGGGCGACTAGCCAAATGCTCCATTTACCCCTTGATATGGTTTTGTTAGTGACTTGGAGACATAAAGGTATACGAGTCTCACAGATCGGATTGGATAATCTCTCTGCGTCACCGTAATACTGCGTTTGATCTATTCCATCCAAGAACCTGCTGCCCTTGTGCTCCACTTAAACTAGCCATTTACACCCAACGCGATACTTTTCAGGACATTTTTAATTCTAATGCACAGTTATCAACAAGCGTTGCAAAAAAATCGCACTTACATCACTGTTATTACCTTCTTTTATGCTAAAGGCAAGAACCACTATTGTGATTGTTCATTTTTACGGTAATGGAGTCAAACAAACTCCTAAATCTTTGGTTTAAAATTTACCAAAAGCGAAATGAAAACACGAGGCTTGCTGAGGAGAGGCACGCCGTCGCTTTTGTCATTTTTGTACGACTAACCAGGACCAAAAGGGTGTATGCTAATTGCTCATTAATATTCATGAGGCTGATTCATACTCATGAGCTGCATAATTTAAAACAATAGCTGCATTAGAGTAGAGGCTCTCGACTGGTAGTCGCCGCCCACAAGCAGGTCGCAGGTCTGTTCTACAAAGGTTTGCAGGCGGCAGAGAAAATATAATGCTAACCGCATCTAACGGTATTTGTAAAGAGACAGGATGGCAAAATAAGCATATCACTTTATCCAGGAAGGAGAAAACTCCGGGTTTGACACCAAAAGACATGTGTCAGATCAAACTCTGTGGTATTTTGGGAGATTCATCTGTCACTTGGTTGAATCTAGTCAAACTAGGTAGATGTCAACATGTACTAGTTGAGTGACATCTTCAGAAACCACAAACAAACTACACAAGCAAAAACAACAACCCAGAGCACATTACATATAAAGTCACATGTTGTGAGGATAAACAGCGTGGCTTCTGTTATCACACTGTGTTTTGCGAAGTGAATTATTTGCTGCCTAAAGCAAGAAGACATCAAAATCCAGGAGGCAAGACACGTTACCACATGATATATTTTAATCTGTTTTTAGTTTTAATCTGAGGGCAGTTTTGGTACCAGTGTTGGGTCACCAGTCTCTAATGTAAACTCTGGGTCTTGGGTGTGGAAGTTTGTGTTTTGATGGCATCATACAATGGTTCTCAAATATCAGACATAAATAATTTGTCATTTTCCATTTTTTGGCCTTTGAAATGCAAGTCAGATTCTTGACTGAAGAAACCTGTAAACATTTCTTCTATTAACGTATTTCCAAAACTTGCAATGACCTCAAACATTTCATAATTCACAACACCACGTGGCATGTCATTGTCAGCTAACAGGAAACGTTCTCAGAACATTTGCTAATGTTCCCTAAAAGTTTCCCTTACAGTAAAAAACGTCGCAGTAACTTTTAGTAGAACATTATATATCATATTAAAAATTGTATTCTTAAGTTGTTAATGGAACATTTTTAAAATGTTACAGAATTAAAAATGCTTAAACGACATTCCTACAACCAAGCAACAACTTTGACACATCAAAAAAAGTAAGTTTTGAACGTTCCCAAAAATTTCTAAATAATATTTTTAACGTTTTTGTTACCTAACGGAAACGTTAGGGGAATGTTCTTACAACCTAAAACTGTTAGCTGGGATTATTGCTCAAATGGTGCTTTACAGCAAGCATTCGTAATGCTAAACACAACCACACTGTCAAATCACAGCCGAGATCGCCTGCATTACAGCCATGATGGAAAGGCCCAAGAGCCCATTCTTAAACCTATTTCTGCTTCATCTCGAAGGCTATAAAACCAATTTGGGATTTTATGATTGGCTTTATTGCCGAAATTAAAGTCTTAATTAAAAGTCAGCAGAATGTATATCAGAGTTGCGGCAGAAGATTGATGTCACTAATGAGGAATATTCAATGCTTTCAGACATCTCATTTGACAAGCACATCAAACTCTAACTGAGAAACACCAACACAAGCCTTGCCCATCAGCATAACGTCTTTCAAGCAGGTTCTGAGGCTTCACAATGATTTTGGAAAGCAATAATGGACTGAGATGATGGGCTTTGTCAAGAGAGCCTCACACAGTTTCATTCTGGGGTTACACTTCTGTTCCAGCCACTCTTTATTATATTGTTTTGGGCTTCTTCATTTTAATTGACAGCAAAATTGGAGCGATGACAGGAGATGATGTGGAGAAAACACAACCAGGGTCCGTTTTTTTCCTTTTCGCCACATCTGCCAATTGTAAGTGAATTGAGACCAAAGATGTTTCTTACGAGCCATGAAACGCTCATTTGTTTTAATTTGGCAAGTGTACATTTTGGACCCTGAACTCAACATAGACAGTGGTGTTGAGTGGTGCTGAACCCTTAAACCAACCACACAGATGCTTGGGGTTCTAGAGATTTGAGGGGCGGGGCCTGCTGTTCAATGTTGCGCATTTTATATAACAGACACCCAGATGGGCATCTTACAATTAAGTGCTTACAATAAATCATGTTTAAAAATCTTCCTGTCAGTTGCTAATGTCACCACATACTAATAAACAGAAAATACACTAGTTTGGGTTTATTGAGTGAGCGCTGAAAGATGAAGCCAATTTGCTTCACTTGTGAATCAATATCCACAGCCATCTGATCTTTGCTTGGGGCCCCAAAAATGTAAAACCAGCAATGAACGCAGGTAGGACTCGAACCTACGTTTCCCACATAAGCGGCATAGCTCAACATGTGAGATCCTAATCCCTGACCACTACGCCACTATCCCTTTTTTGTTTATTTTAGGCAACTGCACCAGGCTATATTCGGTGTCACAATATCTATGCCTTTGTTCTACTTACACAAGTTTGTAAAAAGATTACAAAGCTTTCCTGCCGATTGCAGTCCTGGAGTAATAATGCAGAGCCCAAGAGGTTCCTTTCAGCCTATAAATAACTTCCAGTGTTGCAAACGGACAGGTGGGATCTCTCCCAGCTCATCTCATGTGGGAGACAAATGGTTCTTTAAGTGTTGTAGCGACAGAATGTATGAATGGCTTATTAAAAGAACCCTTAGTGCTGTTGGACTGTTCTGAGAACAGTGAACAGAGGCTTGTGGACTCAACAACTCAACTTCTGCAGAGGCCATTAAGACGCTGTAGGTACCAGAAATGTATTGTTTACCGTACGTTGTCTTGCATTGAATTTAAACACATCGTAATGTACACACAGCAGCTTCCTGCAGGGAAAGACACGGATTCATTAGTGTGCAGAGATTTTTAACCATTCTGACACACAGTGAGAGTCAGAGAGCTCTAAGGTCTGATAAGGTCAAATGTTCTTGTCTGGTAACGGAATAAATTGTTCAAAAACAACCCTCAACCACACGCAGTTCCAAACTTGTATGCTGCGTTTATTTTTTTTAATGGAAAACAAGAGGAGGATTTTTGAACATTTTTTCATAGTCAGCATGTCTGTCAAACTCTGTCAAACAAAAATCACCATAAAAGTTTTCAAAACTAGCTAAAATCACTATGGACAACATTTGGTTTTTTTGCCCTTTTTGGTGATCACTTACATGAACTGTAAAAATTCTGCCATATTTTTGCACTTATTTTGGGCTCTGTGGAAAACACTTCCTAACTTCCTGTCTGCTTTGGATTTCCCAGCATACCTCTACTTCCTGAGAACCTCTTGTTTCCAAGCATTAGAAATCTGTTTTCTGCAGAGGCGCGCATAGAACGGATGTAAACGTCCAATTATGTTCGCATAACTCAAAACTGTAACAAGCAGCTGGTGTTAATTGCCACAAACCAGAGACCCTCACGGACTCGCCGACGACCTGACGCAAAACCGCAAACACCCTGAAGATTCACAATAACAAGCGCCGCAGCCCTGGCTGCAGCTAAAGTCTGCAATTTGCTCGGATCAAAACCACAGGACTGCAGGACTACAAATCCGGTCATTTTGTCTTGCTCAAATAAAGGGATTCAATGCAGGGTGGGCAGGGTAGGAAGTATGGAATTCAATTTCTTCCTTACAGAAACCACCTCAAACCACATTTGCTAGAATATATCATCACAGTTCAGTCCCTGTTCAAAAAAGTGTGTGTATATATATATATATATATACATATACATATACATATATATATATATATAAAAGAGAAAGCCGACGGCAGTTATTGCTTAAGGGAGCTATACTGTACTGTCTACTTTATATTTTAAATACAATGACCCTTCCTGAACGTTGTTTAACGTTCTGTAAAAGTTCTCTCAACGTTATTCTTGCAGTAAATTTGCGATACTCACACAAAGACTCACACAAAGACTAGCTCCAAAAACTAGACAAAAGTAGCTCTAAACCTTGTGAAGTGCGCACTGACAAAAATGTTTTTTTTTGGAAAACACAAAATGTAGAGCCCCCCGGCATAACAGCTGTTGTGTTCCCTGAAAACTGTATAAATATGTGCTACAGTACCAAATCTACAGTGTCTGAAAACAAAGATGGATTCCCTGTTTTGAGAAAGAACAACAGATTTCCCTCAACTGTGAGCACGTCTACAACTGTGAAACTCACCATAGTCCCTTATCTCACAGTAAAGCCTGCATTTGGTTTTGCAATTTACCTCAGCTGTGACATTTTGACCCCATTCTCAGACTGTTCCTCAGCGACCACAGTCTGGCACCGCTCACACCACTGAAGTGGAACAACAGCTCTGGGGATCTACTTCGGAGGTGTGTGCCGACAAACGTCTGTTTTGTGAACATCTTGAGGTTTTTTTTGTTTGTTAAACGTGATTTAGGGATCCAGAGAGACCGGCAACCCAGCTAACGCTTTAAGATTGCATGTACATACATTAAAAATGTTATTTTGAAAGTTGTAGGAATGTTGAAAACATCCAGTTTTTTAGAAATTGTATTAACATTATTGCTTGGTTATAAGACCTTATTTAATTTTTTATATTCTGTAATGTTTTTAAAATGTTGCACAACGACTTATAACGAATAACGTTTTTGATGTATGATATTATACATTAAAAATTATGTTCTACTAACATTACGGCAAGAACATTTTTGAATAACTTTGAGAGAACATTTAGAAAACGATAGCCAACGTTCTGAGAACATTCCCTGTTAGCTGGAAAGCACTGTCTGGAAACGTACTAATATTAGGCGTTTTTACCCTGGAAAACATGTACACCAAACTTGTTTACAAACTTGTTTATCAAGTGTGGAATTAGGACACAATTTTTAAGTATGTTCAGACCCGTTACATTTAACTCAGCTGACTGGTTAATATTCAACCACCCTATGAATCTACTATTAGATTCTTATGCTTTCTACGAGGCGCCATGTGCCAAATTCAAAACAAGATGAATGACAAAACACACTTGTATTGACACGCAATCTTATTATGTCCACCCCTGTGTTTACTGATCAATACGAATAAATCATTCAAAGGAACAACATGAAACTCTTTTAGTTGAAGCTCCCCAGATATGGGCAGCAATTTTGCGATCTTAAATTTGTTGCACTGTCGGTCAAAATATGTAGAATCAATACTATTGATTCAATCTAATCTAACAGTCAAGGTCAGGATTCTTGACAGTTAGAAAGTTCCAGATTCCAAGATCTAAAGCCTCTTAACGTCTTAAAAATTTAAGAACACCTGCCCCAACAACAAAATAAAGTTGTAGCAGTGCCACTTAAATATCTCACTTGGCACATGCATTCAGAAAAACAAACCAAGGTCAGCACCATGGCTTAGCGGTTGAGGCATGTGCTCAAAACACGTTGAGCTTTGGTGCTCATCTGGAAGATCCAGGTTTGAAGCTAGCCATTTTTTTGACCAATGGCACACGCGGACAGCTCCGCTGCTCTGTGAGACCGGACGAGAGGGGTTTAGATGCAGATTTCCTGGCACTCTTTGCTTAAGGGAAGTTCATTGGCTTTGGCAGATGGCACGGGTTGGCTCATCAATCTGTTTTATGAGATACAGGCTGAGCAGGTGCAGCTGAACGATTAAAACTTTTAAAGGTGACGATAAGGGTTTGAAACTCTTACTTGGACAGTAATCTAATTAGATGATCAGAACACCAAAAATCATTAATTCCACAACATATTTCCTAAACGTCTTGTTCATAAGTCTACAGATGTAGAAGGAATGACGGTATATCTGAAGTGCTTCTGGGTCGGGCTGAATTTCATCTCACTTTAACTTATGCAAATGCCTCTTAATCCACGACGGCTTATCCGAAGCAATGAGGTCAGTGACTTCGCATCCAGGGTGGAGATTTCTGCCACAAAAGCCGACGTGTAGAGACAGTCAAAATTATGTCAGGGTTGCGCGTATCCCTGAGCAGAAGCCAGGCTCCCTACCGCTGTATCAGGGCTCATTAGGCATCTTTAACATGAGGGAAAAAATGTCTACTCAGAATCTGTGGGGGGGGATTTGAATAACAGACTCCGGTCTCAGTTACCTGTGGTGATCCTGCAGGTGTGGGTAATTGATTATGAGACAGGCACTTCACAATAGCAAGCTCAGCAGAAGAGAAGAGAGACATCCAGCCATGCTACTTTTGATCATCATGGGACAGCCTACCGAGCTTAATGGGAACAGTAGCGCTCTGCTGCGGGCTCAGCAGCGCTGTGGGAGATGTGCGTTACGAAACAAGTAACCGAGTTTCTGCCATAAAATCCTCCTTTTTTAACTTTTTTGTACTGCCTGCAACTGAAAGCTTCGGCTCATTTGAGGTGAACTGGGTTGTGCAAAGATAACGGAGCTACCTTCAAACTTCAAGATGTCAAAGTTGTCGTGCTGTCACAGCGCTAGAGGTCACGGGTTCGAGTTCTATTTTTGCATGAAATACATACCTTGTGCTGCAAGTCACTTTGGATAAAGTTTTCTGCTACGATGCATAAACATAACCCAAACAGAGCATGTCTCTTTGTCAACATCCTTTGCCGGTCCTGTCAGCCAATCACTTTGTTTGAAAATTGAACTATGAGTAAAAGCTATTTGTTGCACACTGCATATCTTTGAATAAGTTGGAGATTTTCAATGAATCGGTTGATCCGCTTTGATTCGAATCAATCTTTTATGAATCCGTCTGTTTCTCGTGTTTAACTCGCTCAACGTATCAAAGCAGTTAACAGCTCACTGGAGAGAAACAGTCAGTAAACAACTTTTGTTCCCTACAAGATAAACTTTCGTCTTACTTTAGAAGACTTAATACATAAGGTATCTGGACCCATTTCTATACATTTGTGGTCATTTTGTTGTCATTTTGGAGCTTGACAACCCCAGTCCCCATTTATTGTCATTTTCACTTTTGTGCACCGTTCCTTTAAACCAAAGTCCCAAAACAAAACTGTCATTACTCTCAACATTCTGTACGTTTGGCCAAAGCATGTCTGCTAAAAGACTAGTCACAAAGATCTGAATGTTTTCCCAAAGGGAATATGAACAAAACGCAAACAGAGAGAGAGTGATCCGCTGTTCTCTTATAAACATGCACTCCGCTGTATGGATACAGAGACAGTCTGTTAGCTCTGCTGTATAACGCATGAACAGAAGGAGATGGTCACACATAGCTCCACTTTCCACAATCATGTAACAAGATTCCTCACACTGAGGAGACATTTCGGAGAGACAGATTGTACTGTTTTAAATAACTCATAACTGCAAACACAACATGAATGGGCGCGCGGGTTGTTCCCCAAGGAAAAGCGAATGTTTGTTTTCCACTGCCATAAAACTGCTATTTTATCTGAAGCAGCAAATTGTATATTGCCATCATTTTTCATGATTATTGTTGCTTATGCACCATTTACATAAAGATTGTATTGCAGTGCTGGGGAGAGCAGGCTTCTAACCAACACGGTAATGATGTAGTGGGGTTTGATGATGAAGAGGGTCACTTTTCCACATTGCGAGGCTCCGTTGCATGCCAATCAGGCGGAAAGATGAAAATTAATAGCATCTGGTTACTGCTTGTTTATTCTAGAGTATAATTAACTGCCAGTTATTACTGTTCTGGAGACAGTTTCGTTTTTAACTGGCGATAAGGGGGGCATTTCAAAAAGGGGGCGAGTACACATTGTGTCAAAAGCTGATTTGCATGGAATACATTATGAATTTTCCAGCCCGACGTTCGGTTGACTTTTAAGTTCCGAATTCGAGAGGGAAAAAAAATTCACGCAACCCTTTTAAATACAAGTACAAATGTTTTTGTCCTTGTAATTGGCTGTTGCGAAGAAAATAGCCCCTTCAAACTGCGTCTACATGAAGCCTCATTAGTTATTATTCTGTATTTGATATTACCCTTTGATATGAAGTACAAAGGCTGTATCGCCTCATATGGTTAAACGGTAGGTTTACTGACTCCAGCTGAGGCTACAAACAGTCAAAAACGGAGTACCGCTGGGTTGGTGAACAATAGGTTTAAATGCAAAACGGTGAAACATTATGAGCGTTTGTTAATATAAGATTTTAAAAGGAAAATGAACAAGTCTATAAAAAATGGCATGTTAATACCACGTCGAGGCATGTACCACTGCAATATCATGATTTTTTGGACACGTACTGTGTACTATAAACTGTAAAAAAGTTGAATCATTCTAATTTGTTTACGGGCAAAGAGTTCCATCGTTACAGATATGCTTCATATTTTGTGAACAGATATATATGGAACACCAATCATATTAAAAAACAATTAACACCTACACGTACTCAGCCAGCGGATCACACACACACACACACACACGTAGGGACAAACACATCTGATGATGTCACAGGAACAGTTTTAATCGCTCACATGTGCCTCATCTTTTAATTGCATTGTCATAATTAGAACATAATTAATGTGGCCCGTCCGTGTCTACATGAGTGCGAGACACACAGCAATAATAAAACAATCATGCAGTACGGGTTGACCACGGTGGGATGATGCGGTAAGTCCATTACCGGACCTCTTACCGTAATTATGTCCCTCTGCTATATCAAGACGCATTCTTTTCCATTCATCCCTTTTCTTTACTGATAAGCTGCTGTAATTGCGGTTTTCTCCGGACTTGTGTCCACGGTGATGCTCTGTATTATTGCAAGGCTGCGTGGGAAAGAATATGTGGGCTATTAAGACCCACGTGACATGTGGAGAAGGGAATTATGGGTTAACAACAGCGTGCAGAAGAATCCAAAGTGGAGCGGAAGTGAAGTGAGTGTGAATGCCGATTGTGATTTCTGGACTGACGAAGGTTTGAGTTCTTGAGTGTGAAGTCCCTTTTAAACTCCAAGCCAGAGATGTAGCTCACTGGGCCGTGCACATGTTGTGTGGTGGAGCTTGTGTGCAGGTGAACCGGGTTTGAATCCAGATCAGGTCACTTCCCAATCCCCAAAACAACATACAAATTGAAATCTACAAGGGGAGGCTTGTTGCATCTTCTTCAGCCCTCGTACCTCGTTTTACTGGTAGATTTGCTGAACAATGGACAACATTGCAAACATAAGCTCAGCTTGGATTTGATGACGGAATGCAATAGAGTTTGATTTTTTCAAACTGCTTGACCTTTCTTCTTTAGAGACAGCAAATTCCCTTTCCATCTCACTGTCAAAGCATGTAATTCTGTCTGAGCGCTGCTTTCTGTACACAAACGTTGGTTCGCAAGCAAAGAAAAGCTTTGTACCAAAAATTCAGCATGATGGATTTAGTGACTGTCCTAAAAATTTATCTTTTTTCTTTAAACAAGACCAAACATATTAAAAGAGACATCACATATTATTTCCTGCTTATTAGACATAAAAAAAGAGTTACTAAAGACGTACTCTCACAACACAAAAATCTGTAGCCGGTCCTCCCAGACCATTCGCTGACACAAAAGCGTGAAAACAAATTTCAGAATTGTCATTTGATTGATGCCACAATTATGATCACATTAACATACGGCACCCAAATTTACACAGTGGGGTCCTAAAAATCGGAAACTACTAATTAAAATGCCTCTATTTTCCATTTTTCTAATTTAATACATTTTGTTTGGCATTTAAAATTGTCCCCTTTTGCTCTAATGTCAACATGTTCTCAAGCTGGCATGAACTCCACATGTTTGTGCAAAACTTGATGATCCATGTTAAACCAGCATGATCTGAGAACGTTCCAAAGAGCATCTTTTGTGCTTCAATGGAAGCAGCAACATCTGGCCTTCCGTACAAAGGCGTTACCAAGGTCAACATTAAGTGACTGCAGTAATTCCTCTTCATTTAACAACATTTCTTGTTTTAGCATCTTAACTATGCAGGTTTAAATTACAAACTATTCAAATGTACTTTGGAACACACTATACACCTGTTAAGTATTCTACTTAAACTTGGTTTGCCGTGATAAACAACATGAGCTACACTGGTACGCAGAGGTCAGCTGATCATAACAGAGGTCCGGTAGCAAAAAAGGTAGAGTAGCAAAAAAAAACAAAAAGACCCTGTTGAATATCAAGGTTGAGAAGAAGGCTTGAAAATGGTCATGTTAAGCTAATTATGACTTACACAACATGACTTACAAAACGTACACAGGAAAAATTAAACCCTACAAGGGTGATGAAAACAGCCATTTAACTCACAGCCATATCACAACTCTGGAAAACAAACTGAATTCAGTGATAAATACTAGCATATAAAGAGTTTTGGTATAGAAAATGTTAAAATGTTCTTTGGAAGCTCACCAATCTCTCTGGAGATCTGGACGAAGGCCTCCACGCCGCTTTCTCCATAATTCCCCTCGGATGCCAACGTGGAC
Organism: Botia almorhae; assembly: GCA_036877575.1. Lineage (NCBI taxonomy): Eukaryota > Metazoa > Chordata > Actinopteri > Cypriniformes > Botiidae > Botia > Botia almorhae. The sequence goes on along the minus strand of JAZGTJ010006783.1, from coordinate 2,116 downwards.
ACGTAGTTCCAGCCCATGGCGGTCACGATGTCAAGCATGGCTTGAGCCTGGTAAGAGTCAGGCGGCACGACCCGGGAGAAGAAGTCGTACCGGGTGTTATCGCTCAGTTCTGGCGCCGTGGACGCATAGCTGATCTGAGGGATCTGTTAAAGGAGGAAAAAGAACAAACTGTGATGTAGGATAGATTTTAACGATTAAATCCCTCACAATCCAGTGTCAAACATATTGTAAAGTTCTTAAAGGTACAGTTCAAAAAATTCGAATTCATATGAGGTCATCGGTAACTCACTCTCGTGACATTCCAAACTCCTATGACTGACTTTCTTGTGTGCAACACAAAAGGAAATATTTAGCAGAATGTTCAAGCTTTTATTTCATCCAATAAAAGTTCATAGGGACTAGAGACACCTGTGGTCACCATGTGGTCACGTTTACAGTGTGTAAAATTGCAGCTTGGATATTTTGGCAGGTAACTCCTTTAGGTTCCCTTAACAAAGTCCTGTGATCTGGAAAGACATGAGGGTGAGATTTGTACTTTGGGGTGAACTATCCCTAAGCCAGGAAAAAAATCACATCGAAAAGTTCCCGCCAAAGCAAGAACTACTTATTATATTCTGCCTGAAGCTACACGGATGATGCAGAACCAATTAAAGTAAGCAAAGTCCTCCAGATGCAGCCATACATATGCGAAACCAGTTTTGCCCAAAGCTATTGAAACAAAATATAGCCGACCCATGTGAAGACGCAAAAGGTGAAACAAGACCAAGTAACAAAGACAAATCAGGACGTGTTGTGGTACAAAGACGGGGTTGCCAGCCAGCAGGCAAGTTGGGTAATGGCTTCTGGTGGCGATTGATGGTCTGATTGATTTCTCCTCAGCCAAAAGGCCAGGCTGTCAGGTGCAGCCTCAGAGGCTCGACTCATCAGCATTCATCACAACAGCACGGCACAGAACCAGCCCGCAATACAAATGCCACTCGCCGGCTGGCAAATCAGGTACTGACACTTTTCGCCGGCAACAACGGACTGCAGGCTTGTAAATACAAATGTCACCGATGTGTTGACATGGCAGAACATGCGTGTGTGTGTGTTTTGTGTGTGTAGGGGTGGGGGGGGGAGTTGTGGGCTATTTTTAGCAAGTGTTACATTCAAGATGCAGCACATTATTTCCTAAATGCCAACACTAGTCTAGACTCACACCTTTAAAACACATCTATCTGTTTGCTTGGTCTCATGGGATTATGAAGCAATAAGTAAGAAAGTAATGTGTTATTCTTTTCTAAATTTGGTGAAAGGCAACTTTTGTGTGATACCTGCGCGGATACCAAACGCACTTAAGAAGAGCCACTTATTCAAAATATATCGAATAATTCACACGAGCGCTTAAACAAAACCGTTTCTGCTTTAATAACCCTCTGGAATGCCTTGCCCCACTAGGCGTCCATTTTATGCGCATTTCAGTAAACATTTTTTTAGTTTTTTTTACAGTTTTTATTCTTGTCGGACAGCAAGAAAATGTGAAGGTAGTTTAGCAAAAACATTTAATTGTAGAAGTATTATTGAACCGAAAATCATTCTTAAAAAAATTCATATGCGATTTGCGTGGACCGGAACGCACCACATGAAACGACGCCACTTCACATCACGTCTCAAGCCTCAAATGTCATTTCCACAAGACCACACGTGAGTTACATGCACGTTTAAGCTCGCGTGTCTCTTCTGTTCATCTGTGAAAATAGTCTTGAAAGCTTCATGGCCTAACTTTTAAAAACGAGGCCCTCGTTAACGGTTTTAACTGTACCCTCAAGGCTAGATCTGGAACGTTCCATTCATCCGCTCAGGCAAATAACAGAAACTTGAAGCATCAGGATTTTGTCTTTTCAAATGCTTCCTTTCAGATGTGGCCTTCACTGTTTAAATTTTGGCACACAGTAAAGTTTAAACCTTTGAATCGATGCCTGCAGAACTCAATTTAATGCTCATGTTTTGTGTTTTAAAAAATATTACAGACTTACAAATGAGATGCTGAAGAGACCGAAAACGGTCTCAAAAGTTTTGAAAGGGGCCACAAGGGAAACCAAATCTGATACTTTTCCTAAAATAATATAATATCGCT
>JAZGTJ010006782.1:0-10947 GCA_036877575.1 Botia almorhae | reverse complement strand
GATTTTTCTTTTGTTCACTCACTTTGCATTTTGTAAATTGACAAAAATAAACAATCATTATTTATATTTCTGAAAGCATTCTTTGTTTACAGCATTTTTTCCACACCTGCCTAAAACTTTTGCACAGTACTGTATAGATGAGTGAATAAATCAGAAAAATGAAAATTCTGTCATTACATTTTTTTTTTACAATTACAGGTCATAGTGATCATATCTGTCAAGCACCAAAAACACCTTTAAAGCACCCTACAACTCATATGTTATATTTGTGAGAAAAATGTGTTTTACGCATTTGTGTAACATCAATTTACACCCTCTGTGTATGCACATTCCAATGACGTCACCACCAGAGGTTATTTAAGCCGAGTTATCTGTGTGTTTGACACACATGCTTCACAACTGGTTAAACAAACAATGTTTTCATTAGCGTTATGAACCACAACATCTCGTTCCCATTTTTTCTGGGAACAGACTTACAGTCAAGTAACCGAGATGTTACTATGAACTGTCATTGTATAGCAATGGCTGACAATTCATTTTGTCTGAACTAATTCTTTAAACAGGACAATTTAAATGCTAGTCTGCACAAAAGATCACTTAAAAGAACAGTGAGGAAAGCAAGCACTTTGTGACGATTCGTTCTTTTGTCGATTCATTCTTTCCTTTTCTGTATCTGAGTATTGAAGTGCTTAAATGTAGAGAAGAAGGCTGGAGAGAAAGACTCACACAGGCAGAGCATGACCCTGAAGGTACTCACGCATGAAGTGGTAAAAAATGCAAAACACCTCTTCTGCATAGATATCTCAGAATCCTCTGACCTGACCACCCAGGTGCCCTGAACACAATCTCGACTGAGCTAAAAGCTCATGTTTTACAACTAAGTGATTTGGCAGAGTTCATGATAAAATTGTGTTTCAATGCTGAACTAAATCTTTCTGTGGCCCCCGTGTCATGGTGGACATGGTAATCTGCATGCAGGGTCCATTGCTAGAGATGTTTGGTTCAGACTAAATTAAACTCATCTCGGCTCACTGAGTGGCTTAAAATGGGATTTAGGGCTCAAACGTAATCTGAATCTCAGTTTAGAAAGAAATGTTGCATACCTTCAATTCAGGGAATAACAATTTCTTAGCTGTTTGATTTGATTAGACTCCACTCCCTCCGCTAAGCCCTCTTTAAACAAGCATACATTGACAGTATTAGTATTCAGACAGAAGCATTGCATCATGAATGTTACAATGGCACTGTTTATTCCGCACCTCACTTTAGATTCACCAGCATCACGGTCTGGTCAGGATAGAATGACACTTACAACATAGCTTCACTATCTTGGATGGTTTCCTTGACAACTGTGCATTTTATGGCCCTAGATGTTTGGATAGAGAAGCTGGATCTATAAACGAAGTCAATCAACATTTTCACAGCATCTCCGTTGGTCACTTAGCCATACAGCCATAAAAACTTTTCTAACTCCTGGGGGAAATCCAAACTGTCTGCCCATGGTGACTGAAGAGAGAACAGTTCTCAGCATTTACTCAGACTCATTGCTTTCTCACCCAAACAGAAACAGGTGAGTTTTAAGCAACGCTTGAGGCGTAAAACAATGAGACTGGAAAGCAATCTGGATGCCAGCATAGTATGTCCCAGGGCCCTTGCTGTAAACAAAGAGTAGTAAAAAGCTTTAGTTACTGATAAAACTCTGAGACAGATCAAGGCTGAAAGGCTCAACAGGACTAGAAAAACAAATCAAGGACCTGTCGCTTTGTGTTTGCCCAGAAACTCTGCGTACTATATTATAGCATCATTCTTTGTAGCTCTAGAGGGGACTTTTGGCTGAAGAACTACTCAGGTCTGGAGATAGCTGGGCAGTGGGCATGCAAAGTGAACTGTAGTGTAGTCAGACCTTGCCACATTCTGTTATTATTTAGACCCCGCATTAAAAAGTCCATTGAGCACAGAAGACAAGTTCTTTTTTGCTTTAGTTTGCTCTTTAAGGAAACAGATCAAACATAGTTTATCTTGGGAGGTTGATGCCATAATTTGGACCATGTCATGGACAGCTTTTTGTTTCTCGCATAAAGCTACCATATGCTGAGTATTAAATATATATGGGTTATATGAAAAACGTTGGTGTTTTGGATATTGGAATTTTGTCTTTTTTTGAGCATCCGTCCCTATTTGAAGCTCTACAGTATTACAGCCTTACACATTTACTGTTGTTGTATGAAAGACACCCACTCAGTGATTCTGCTAAACTTCTTTTGTGTTCCACATTGGAAAGAATGTCATGTATGAAGGTCTGAATTTTAATTTTTGGTTAAGATACTAATTTAATTAAAAACCAACAGTGTGAATTTAGCGTTAGACCTTGGCTACACTAACAGGCTGACTAAAATAAAAAGAAATGCTTAGAAATGACAGAGAACAAATTTGCAAGTGTGCTGGAGGGCAGAGAGCTAATCCCATCAAAAAAGATGAAGCAGAATAAATCCATGTCAAACATAACCAACTAGCAAGCAGATACGGATTGCATGCTTCACTATGACAAAAAACATCTCATCTAGGATGCCACAGGTGTGCCTCTAACATTTACATGTTTGCACACTCTTTTATCCAACAAGGTATAAATATCATCAGTGTTATTTCTTTAAGCAATTCACCCAATAGGAACCCATGGTCTTGACATTGCTGTTCCAGTTAACTATTGGAAAGTTCTATATACAATTCTGAATTGAGTTTCAAAGTTAACTTCCTGGAGTCCTGCGTTATTTGTATCATCAATCATTGTGATGGTTGCTAGCTGGGGACATATGATATTAAAATGTTTTCCAGAAATGGAAAAATAAACTAATCCTGGAGGGAATCTGTTCATCCATACTTCAGTTCGTTTTTCCACTTTTTATTTTTTGTTAATATTTTAATTTTGTTGTTGGATTAGAAGGATTAGTAACATTGAGAATGAAAATTAAATAGGTTACCTGATGAATTCTTCTGACATTAAAAATGTTTGGGTTATTTAGTGTTCTTAGACATTTTTTCTGTGGACTGAGGCAAAAAGCTTGTATTCTGAATAATGTGTTAGACGCTGCCTGCTCTCTGTTTTGAGTTACAAAAGGTTGCCTAAAGGAAAACAAGGGGAAAGTATATAAAACTAAACAACCTAACCTTCTTACCTCCTGTGACAAGCGACTTGATATCACAAATATTATTTATATAAAAATACGAACAGGAGTGTATGTTTATCACAGTCTCTATTTCTGTGTTAACGCAGCATATAAGACCAGTGAGCGCAGTCAAAGTGACCGGGTCGCCATCAGCGTTGCCAGCTCAGCTATTTATCGTCACCTCAAGGTCATACCAAACTGCTGTTGTTACTACTAATGGAAAACCCCCAAAAATGAAACGTCTATCATCATATTCTCACCCTCTAAACCTGCATGATTCATCTTTTTATCATGGTACTTGATAGATTTTTAGAAGTCCTTATGAATCGTCTATAATTTATACATTACAATAACTTTGTGTGAGAAACAGACCAATAATAATGAGTGAATTCAAAGATTTCCCTCCACTATAGCTCTCAAATCTCATTAATGGATCGTGCAATGTGTCAAGACAACTAGACTGAGTGTAAACACAAACATTAACGGTGATGGATATCCGTTTATACTTCCTCCTTTACCTAATTAGTATACAATAAATACCTTAAGTAAGCCATGTGTTGGTTGATTTACACTGAAAAGTGTAAATAGCTCACTGGTACTGTGGTACTAATGCCCTACTGGCTGACCTTTCAGCTAATGCAACCAAACACCTGCAAATGATCCAGAATGCTGCAGCATGTCTGGTCTTCAATCAACCAAAGAGAGCCCATGTTACACTCCTCCTGATCTCACTCCACTGGCTCCCCGTTGCTGCCCGCATTAATTTTACATTTCTGATCCTGGCCTTTAGGACAATCACTGGAACCTCGACTTCCTACCTTAACTCACTCCTTCAGATATACTTCCTCTCTTGCCAACTACATTCCGTAAATAAGCAACATCATTTACCTTTTCTGGTCCTTCTTGGTGGAATGAGCTCCCATCCTCCACCCGATCTGCCAAGACCAACAGCTGTGACAGAGTGTTCGTCAACTCCACTGTGAATGGAAATCAATCCAACAGGATTAACAGATCATGTTCATGGATAAGATAATGAAAAAGTTTAATAACCAATATGTTTGAACTTGACATTATTTTTATTTTAATGCATTAGCCACAAGTAGTCATGTCATGTTTAATGTTAAATTACTACATGTCCCTTTATTTATTAATTTAAATAGCAGGGTAATGCAATGCAATTTTATCTGTTCAAAACAATCATACTAAAAGTACACTTGAAGTACACAGCATTTGAAAAAAGACCTACTATTTATGTATAATCAAACATATAATAACCACTATTGTCCTCAAATAATTTTTTCCTCTTGTCGAAAACTCTTATTGAGTCATTTAATTCACCCATATTTTTATGTTTCATTGGCAACAGGTGCTGCAAACAATAATGAACAATTGTGGTCCATGATGACTGTGCGAAACAACAACAGAGTGGTATCTATAGCAGTACAAGTGAAAACCTGGGATAACACAGATATTATACAATTGACAAGTGACAAGGGACTGTGCACTACACGGAAACATTTGTGATAATGTAAATACACAATTACACAAAATATATAACACTGCAAGCGGTTTTTGTATACTTTAACACGAATAAATCTTATCTATTGTGCCTTTAATAACAGTCTGCTTGTTATTTGTTATCATCTGGCAAATTTAACTGTGTTATTAAAATATCAGCAGATGCCAACACAAAACATGTCCACCATCATTATGCAAAGTTATCGCTAATTAATAATTCTGCATCATTTGGAGAATATTATGGAGAAAATTATGGAGGTGAGTAAAAGTCTTCTGTTTGATGTAATGATAATTACCTGCGGCTATGTTGTAAACTCATCATTCTTTGCTGCCCGGGGTTAATATCATCAGGGTGCATTTTGCCCCTTCTGCCCATTAGCTCAGTGCCTTGTGTTTTATGAATGTTTTTAAATAGAACACCTAGAGTAACAGGCCACACACTTATCTCAGCAAGTATACACAGTCACGTTGTCTGGGAGGTTAATGGGGGCAGGTGTGCTTCATTAGTGTGTGAACACAACTTATTACACAAAGACGTGGATAGTGCATGCAGATGACACTATACTGTAGTATTACAATCATGACAGGATTCTGGGACATTAAAAAAGTCTTGTTTATGGCACTAATCCAGTAGGGTGAGGGGAACACATTTACAGCTAATGGGATGTATGTTTCTTCCACAGTCTACACACACTTTATGTCATATAAACACAAACACAGGCAGACCACCAAAGAGATATTTGATATCACATATTGAGAGGCTTCATTTCATCAGGATTTTGTGTGGATTAAGCCCCACACATTCACAGAGAAAGGTTCTGGACATTTGAAGATGCTCAGGTTATTGAACTATTGTATTGGTCTTTTGTCATGAGCCACAGGAAACCTGCCTTACCCAAACAGTTGCTTGGTTGGTCATAGACCCCCATTAGAATGTGATTTAAAATCTGCTATCTTCGCTTATGGGATCTACAGACAGTTCTCAATTTTCTGAGCTAAAAATTTCATGTGAAAATTAGAATGCAGATTTGCAGATAGCACCACAAGAATGTGCACAGTTTCCAGACCTTCACTAATGACCATTCTAAATTGTGATGATGAAGTCAGCAGACAAGCCATAATAATAATAGATATACAGTAAGTCATGCTTTTATGAGTCACCCAATTTCTTAAAGAATTGAGCACTGGTAAAATATCCACAGTTAGCTTCCCAATGCCTCCTACTTGGCAAGTTAGAACTCAAATAATTTTCTACAGTAGACCAAACAGTATTTTCAGTAAACGGTTTATGGTCAGTTCCTGTGTGTGTGTCCTCAGATCCTTTTATCAAAAGCACAATATTAATATATTTTTAAGTGCACCTAAAAATGCCTGTTATAGAAATAAATGTACACAGATACATTTAAGTAGCATTCTTTTTTTAAGAACCACTTTTTTCCTAAATGCCACATTTATAAGGATAAAGTAACAGATTTTCATACAGTCTCTGACAAATCCTCCCTTCCCCCAACTAATAATTTATCCAGGCACTCCATCTGGCCTGCCTGTATGAGATTGGCTGCAAAACAAGCCTCAGGTGTGGGGGAGAACATCCCATCTCTTGGGGTGGAAGAAGCTGTCATTCCAGAAGAGCTCCACTGCTCCTTCTCTGCTGAAGGCCAAATCTACACAGGGACGTTTACTGCTCTACTTGTTTTTGATCTGTCTCTTAGCCCTTGAAATTGGATGGTTTTCTTGATCTTCTCTGTTCGTCTCTGGAGGTTAATGTCACACTCTCAAAAATACAAAATTCGCATTAATTTTGGTGGCTATTTGTTAAATCCAACCTCTCAAATCAGTTTTTTTACAAAAGGAAAGAACAAATACATGGTTAAGCAAAATTGATTTGAACAGCTGTACTGTTTATTGTTTGGCCTTGATTTAGCAAAGTGTCTTTGGCTTGAAGGTCCTTCCCTGAAGAGTGTCCTTGTCTTCTTGTGCCCAACCATGCCCAACAACAACAATATTACAATGGTGCAAAGAAAGAGAGTGGAGAGACCCTAACTCTTGTCATTATGCCATGTCCAAAAGTGTAATACGCACATCCTTATTTTGCCAAGTCCTAGCTGTTCTGAGACCAATATTTTTTATGATGACCCTGGGACAACAACTGCCTCAGCCAATCAAAGTTTATGACATCATCAATATGTGCCCCCTGCAGACCAATACTTATACCAAGAGCGCAAGTGAAAAGGTAGAACAATGGCTTTTTAATTTCTCCTATCAATTTCAGCAGTATAATCTAATGTAATAAATTTTGAGATTTATTTTTTAAAGTGTGCCTAGCTATCAAAGGGCTGCAATTAAATAGTGGCCTTTTGCAAGCTTATTTTCTGCGGTTTATTAGTGCTCGCACTGCCACCACCGCAAATTTCGTAACATTTCTGTCCTGAGCATATACTGTGCCACCGCCAATTTCTGTTGTGTCGCGTTCAGTTGCATTCAAAGACAAACACCAGAAATGCGGAACAAAACAGTGCTAGTCAGCTCGGTCCACCAACAGACAGTATTTGAGACGCTACTGTGATTCACTGCGACTTTCAGGTAGAAGCGATCAAGTTAGATTATTTATTCTGTTACATATGTATATGTTGACCTCAAGTCATTACTGATTTCTTTTGTTACATATGAATATGATGACCTCAAGTCATCACTGATTTATTCCGTCAAGAGCTAGTCAGAAATATTCAGGATTTAATATCACTTGGTGCTAAACCAGATACAACAGATCTCATCATAGTTCTGCAAACACCATCCATGAAAGACAACCTTCAAGAATACAGAAGAGATATCATTTTTATGGATGCGACACAGAATTGGCAAACATTAAAGTTTACAATGACCTGCTTGCAGCAATGCAATGAGTGCTTTAAAGGAAGAACTAATGGTTGGATTTGCAAAGTATGTCTGCTTAGTGACAAAAATATTTTACTAGGATACTACTAGTATAGCAATGGAACAAAATCCACCAGAATTGTATTATCCATATTGTTTTCCTAGCTATTTCTGTGGCAAGCAATTGATAATAATTATTGACTATGCAGGACGAACCTTAGTTTTAACTACCCTGACCAGCCTAAAGGATAGTCTCTCTGTAAGGCAATTTGAAGGCAATACATTTCTTAATCGTTCCAGTATGTACCAACCATAAATGCAATTACAGTCAACCCTAACCTTTGGCCCAATGCTACACCTAAATAAGGATTTACAGAAAGAAAACCTATATACGAAACCTCTATACAAAACACAATGTGTACTGTCTGACAAAGTGAGTTTATCCACATCAGCCTCTGCTGAACAGTGAGATGAACAGGATAAAGGAGCCCACAGCTGCCCAATATTAAAGGAACAAGGTCAGTGTGATAAAAACATTAAACCACTGCATGCCAAAGGGTCGAAACATTACAGACAAATAAATAAATAAGCAAAGCATTCGGGAAATAATTCAGTGCATCTGGTAGGTTCCTCTAGATGTGTCATTGCAACTGAACCTGCTGGGACAAACAGGAACGCAAACAAATATTTGAGCAGCGTATCACACGCTTGCAGTTTTAACATCAATTTGATCATTCACTTATCCTCAGGCCTTTCTATTGTATGACTCTTGTTTAATAGCTACTAACTTTAATGATGGTTAAATGTTCTTTTTAGACTGTCATTAGTTTGACTGCAGGTTTGATTCCTACTGAAAAGTGTGTGTGTGTGTGTGTGTTCAAAGCTTGCAATGTGTGTGTTCACTCCTTACCAGTATGGGTTAAATGCAGAGGGCCACCATACCTAAATAATAAGTTCCTTTAACTTTTTTCACTTTCACAACTTGCATTATGCCCTCATGAAAACAAAAGTGAGTGCTTTGTGCATTGTTTCCAATCAAGCTGTAATTATGTATTTAGCATAATTATATAAAATGTAATTATGTAAAATATAGTTTCACCACAGAATGTTATCAGACAGAAAAAAACATGAGATGTTGTAGAAATAACATCTGGTGGTTCAGAAAAAATGAACTTCTGTTGTGTGTATATCCACTGTTTGACTAATAAAAGAAAAATGTGTTTTAAGGAAGGGCCCATGGTTGAAGGAAAACCCCTCCAGAATAATGAGAATGATGACTTTGACACTGCCAGTAACAGGAGCTGAACTCAGAAGTTACGATAGATGAAATCCAAATAAATCTTAAGATAGATGAGCTAAGCCAACCTGAATATAATGCAGCTGCTAATTTGCAATGTTGCTCGGAAAGTCGCTTGTGTGACATCCACACAAGGCCTTTATCACAGCAAGCCAGACAACCAAAAATTGAAAACATTTGCTTCACTTCATTATGTCGTCAGCAGATGATTGGAATTAGAATGTTCCATTTCATCATTTCATAGAAATAAAGCAAGCAGCATGTAATGCAACCGGCCCAAGGGTAATACATGCAGCTCGGCTGAGCACTGTAGCGCATGTGCATATGTGTGAGTGCATGATCGCATGCAGACAAACTCGCACAGACAAGACAGTCACAGCATGAAAAATGGGCCCGTTGTTCATTCACCACTGTCGTTCTGATTATTTTCTCGGCAGTAGAGGTCACCGCATCTCTGTCTGGTTCTGCCTGAGGAAAGTAAACTTAATTTAGCGCTGTATCTTTTTCCGTTAGCAAGATGCACATCCAATATCACACGGCTCCTAAACGCAATCAATTATATACGCTTAAACGATGGAGAATGCAGAATGCTGATAAGAGTTTGTTGACTTTTCTTAATGAAGAGTGGCGAAGTATTAACTATTTGATTTAGAACCTTTGGGAAGAGTGTTAGTGTTTCTTCAAGGAATAAAGAACAAGAAATTGATGTTTCCTCCCGGGGGAAAAAGCTGTCACTTCCAATAAGTATACTCACCCTTGCCTGTGAGAACAGAGAGCTATGGAAACATGGATGTCTCTATGCATGTGTGTGTGGGGATGAGGCAGGGCTTGTGGATTTGGACCATGTAATAAACAAGGGGGAGCACACTTTCACTGCAAAATCATACTTGTCAGCATATCCGCAGACACACAAACTTACTAAATTAATCTTTCATATATCAAGCACCTCTGGTATAAGTGTTTAAAGCTATGCTATTGATCAACCGAATTGTTTCTTCATCCTTAAAAAAACTTTTAAGGTCACACTGACCTTTAATAAAAACAGCATCCACCGCTGTTTGCTAAACATTAAACAAGAATTGTGTCATAGATGTAAGCCAGTCTGCCTGTCACTCAAAATGTTTCTCTAAAGTCTGGAGGGAAAAAGTTCATTAATAAAAACAATTGGTTTGGTTTGCATAAGACTATATTATTGATTTAGAAGTACAGTGCACAATTTGTGATACATGTGACATTAAACAGAACTTTTACAACTTGTTCAGCAAGAATTCACCTTGACCTGGCAGAGAAGAAAGTGTTAATGCCTGTTATGGAGTCTCTTGCTGCTAGATTGAGAATCTAATTGCATTGCATTATGAACTCTGAATGCATTGTTTCAAATCCAAATCAAAGTATTTGTATTGCCCTCTTAAAGAGTTTGTTTAAGAAATAGATGCAACCTATGGATGCAACCATTGAACAATTCATTCATACAAAGGAGTTCTGCTACTGTCTGATCTCAACACAATATCATTCCAGGGACATTTTTGGTTTAAGAGCAAATCCTTATAGTTTGTGCTTCACTGACTCTGAGCACAAATACGTCATCTAAAATAACACATCTATTTAAAAAAAAATACAGAGTATGATGAAAGTTAGTCAATACTGTGAAATAAAAATCTGTAACTGCCTCTAAATAATGCTTTCCATAGTTATGTAATTTCTTTCTTTTTATTTGCCATAGTCTCTAATAGTATTATGCTTTGCATACATTCTGCATCAAATGGTGCACTCAAATTGAATTTTTCAGACATATTCTGTCGGAATGCTTATTCTAGGAAAGTCTATTTCTTGCTCTACTGGAGAACAGGAGCATATATCCTAAACATAAATAGGAAGCTGGTGATGCACCAAACCACAGGCTGTTGGATAATAGTCTGTATTTGGTTTTATCATGCTAGCTCCCATCTCTGCTGGTTGGATGATGTTGACCCTCTACCGTAATAAAGCGCAGAATGGTGAAAACGTCCTCTATGGTTTCCTTCAAAGAGACCTTATGAATTTTATTTATTAACACTCTTAAAAATACATGCTTAAATTATAACTACAATGCCA
>JAZGTJ010006781.1:0-24172 GCA_036877575.1 Botia almorhae | reverse complement strand
GTCTAAAGATTTAATCTGACCCTTATAATTTACGACTCACTTTTTTGCCCCATACAGGGATCTGTTTACCAGAAGACTAATGCCATGTCAGAAATAAAAAAAACAAACAAAGACAATTTCTGGGCCCAAGCAGAGGTAAAATGAAATGTGAATTGATCGTTTTCTTTAGCATTTATCCATCTTTGTCTGTTCATTGTGCTTAATTCTTTTGTGGCTTTTTCAGAAAGATGAGGAGAAACGTCTTCAGGAGGAGAAGAAGAAGGCAGAGCAGCAAAGACAGAGGCTGGAGAAAGAAAGGAAGGAAAGAGAGGTCAAGGAGGCCGAGACACGGGACAAAATTTCTAAAGAGAGAGCGTCACAGATAGACCAACAGAGGCCAGTAAATTTGGTGTCTGTGTGTATGTTGGAGTTGACAAAGCGGTATTGGCCGGTTGCAAAAACTTGTATTGGTCATGAAACTGTATTTGTAATTTTGTGATATTGCATTTTTTTCTTTAACTGGTCTGTTATTGTTATTATTTTTAAATGTATTGTATGTGTGCTTGTGTTGTAGGAGGTATCAGCAGCAGCTGGAGACAGAGACTAAAGCCCAAGAAAAACAGCAATGGGTAAGCAACTCACACACACATATACACACGCACACACTGTTTTTTTAGGACATTACTATGGACGTGTTCTGACAGTTCCTGTGGAAAATCATTGTACAGTATGCAGTCTGCATGCTAGCAAAAAAACAGAGAATTTTATTGGTTTTACCCTGATTTTTGTCATTTTTTGGTTGTTAACGTTAAAGTTTTTCCTCAATTCTATTTGTGTAACCTTGAAGACATTTTGTGACATCTAAGGGTTGGAAAATGTATTTATCATTTAAATGGTACCAGTGTGATGTAGTGAACACTGAATTATGCAGTGTTCATTACGTCACGCTGGTACTTTTTAAATGAATTACTGTTTTCCTGCAGACTAATAAAACCCTGTGTAGTCTGATTACTGAAAATTGCATGCAGCCAGCCAATTAGATCAGAGTTTGTGATTTAGAAACATGCATTTGATGGTCCATAAGCATTGCAGAGATCTAAGGCTGAGGACTAGTAAATACTTGACTAAAAATTAGTATCGCTAGATCATAATCTCTCAGCCATAGATTATGGGTTTTTTTCCTAGCACAGGGTGGTTTTCTGTTGCCACTTTTGATCATTTAGCTTTCACAAGATTGCCTTTAACACTTCTCAGTCCACATTATTAATGTTCAAACCATATACTCACTTTACAGCTAAACTCTGCAGCTGTTACAGAGCTAATAAATGGTATGCTGCATCTGTAGTGTTGTATGTAGGTCAAATAATGGAAACATATGTGGGACACTGACACACACTTGCAATATTTTATTTTAATACAGGGAGTCATAATGCAGTTACAAATCGATTCTCAATGCATCTCGATTTTTGAGCAACGGCCTCACTGCATGTTAAATAAATTCAGAGCCCCCTCTATTTTTCGTAAACACTTGTTTTGTTCTGTTGCTGTGCAAAAGAATAATTAACTTTAGATTAATGATAATATGCTTTGTCATAAGCTTTTGATTTTCGTGTATATAAAGCGCGAGACGACTAGATTTTAAAACACGGGACGCATATATGAGATAAAGTGTGTTGATGTTCATCAGGAGGAGCGGGAGAAGGAGCAGACAGCACAGAAACCCTTTAAACGTGGAGAATCAGTGGAAAAAGCCAACGTGAGTGTGAGGAAGTATGAGTTCAGCCCCTGGAGAGAAAGTGTGCGCCCCCTTCCTCTCCTGCTTGTCATTATTGCCTAGGGGTTACACCCCAACTGGCCAAAGGTTACCGTCCAAAAACGTCCAAGCACACCAAAAACAAACTACAAATAACAAAAAATATCAAAATACAAACATAAAATAAGAGGACAGTATTTCTGTAGACAAGCATTACTACACACTTCTAGTGAATCAAGTAATATTTGAGAGGGGTTATATTGTCTATAGTTTATTTTTAAAAAATCCTGCATAGGGCACATTTAATTCTAGTATCTAAAGCAAATAGTTCCCATCCTGCATGCACTCACAGAGACCAGTTACTACTTTTAGTTTAGGGATTATGTCTTCTAGTGGAAGGGTGGCACCATATAATACAAATACATCTTTAGAGAGCTGTTTTGTTGCCATGATTATTAGCCCAAAAGCATGTATTGTTGCATTTATCTGTCAGAAATATTACATAGTCCACACACCTTTTCAGCGCACTTCCAACATGTGAAGCTTTAATTCAAATATGACGTTGTAGGATGAACAGGGTGTGAATTGGGATTCAGTTTTTTCTCTCTTTTTTAACTCTTCTAAAAGACTAAATGTACTACCACCAGTTTTTTTTTTGTTTAAGCTGCTTTAATGTTTGTGTGTATATGTGTTTGTAACAGGAAGCGGCATCTCTCATCTCCCAGCGCTCTGTTAACCCCAGAGAAATGTTCAAACAGAGAGAGATGGGCATCAACCCTGCAAACAATGACAACACTCAGTCCAGTTCAAAACCAGGTACCATTCTTCTGTATAACCCCTCACACACACTCTCTAGAGTGTCAAACAGAATTAAGTAAATCTGAACATGCATTAAAGATTACAGTTATATATGCTGATTTATAACTATATTAATCAGACTTCTGATAAGAATTAATCAGAATAATGCTGTCTGATAAGATCTCTACAAACCCAATTTACCCTGTGGGAAACGTTTTATTTAAATGCAGTTGTATGTGTCTGTGTCCAAAGGTGTAGAATGCGCTTCATCATCTGTGAATTCGGAGGGATTTTCTTGTGCATGCTACATCTAACTTTTCAGTGTTGATTGTTCTGTGTTATCTTCCATTCTTTGTCCACACAGTTCAGCCCTGTATGTTTGTCTGTCTGCAATCTGACCCTGTCATTAAACACTTCTGTCTAGAGCAATGTTTGTGGTTTCTTTCCAGCAACCGTCTGTCAGTTCCACTCTCTCTTTGTCGTTTTCTGTTCTGTGTATCTCAGGGCGGGTGACCAGCCCTTTTCTGTCCAAGCAGTCATATGATCCAGAGCCATTTCGTTCTCCTGTGCGTCAGGCCTCGCCTTTACGAGCCAGAGGTACACACACTTATTGTTCCTTGCTTCTCTTTCATTCACAAACGTCTCCATACTTTACTTTCGGCCCCAAGTCCCTTTGTGTGTCGCTTTTGTGTGTTCCAACTAACATCTAACCAAGTCACCTACAATTTCTGTGTGTTTGCTGTGAAATTTTACCCTTCACCTCAAAATAGAAGAACATTCTTCACTCCCAGGTTGCTGTGTATACAGTGTGTGTTTGTTTGCATTTTGCACTTAATAACATTACTGATTGGCTCAAACTAGGGCTGGGCAGTATGATGGTAGATAGTGTACACCAGTAGAAATATGAACCAGTAAAGATTCTACTATCACAGTAAAAAAAAATCTATCACAGTATAGAAAACTATAGTCTGCTGTACAAACTGTGTTGCAGACAGGCATTCCAACTGTATAAGAGATATATGAGTATGTATATCAGTATATGTATATGAGTATTCTGTAGCTCAGCTGGTATAGAATGGTGCCCACAACAGCCAAAGTCATAAGTTAAAATCTCAGGGAACACAGGAAAATTAAATGCATAGCTTAAATGTACTCTTAATTGCATTGGGTAAAAGCAACAGCAAAATGCACAAATGTAAGTATCATTATACATTACTGTAATATATATCATGGTATGGGTAAGTAAAAGTGATATTGCTCATACTGCAAACTCCTAGCTTGAACTCTTAACTCCACCTGTCTGTGGCGCAGAATGAAAACCCAGTGTGTGCTTGTTACGATGCATGTGTGTGTGTGTGTTTCCATGCATGTGTGTTTTTAAGTAGAGCCCAGTTTTGAGGAACAGCCCAGATCTCAGTATGTTGAACCAGAACCCGTAGAAGAACCCGAGGCAGAGTATGAAGGTGGGATCATGCACACAAACATGTTAAGTGTCCGTCATTCTGGTTGCTGCGAGGTAAAACCTGTGAAACCTGTGGCCGAAAATCAAAAGAAAGAATATACGAAATTATAATCTGCATAATGGAAATGGTTTTTTTTCTGACTGAATGATTCATTTTTCTGAATCATTTTTCTGCATGATTCTGACTGTCATTAAGATAGGAATGCACCCCCATTCTTGTTAACATAAGGCAATTCTTCTTGCTGTAATTTAAACAGAAAAAATATTTAATATTTTAAAGTATTTGTACGTCATGACTGTAGTACAGTCAAATAATACTGCATTGCAGAAATTACAGAAGTTATTAGTTAGTAACTTTTAACCAAATAACAAGAAAAACAACTATTTATATATAGGTATAACAATTACCTAATTGTCATAATATATATAATGTAATAAAACCTAAATAAAAACATAGTGTATAAAAAATTTCTATATGCAAAATAATTTTTATTACTGTTTTAACTGTTACTGTTCTATATGATTCACCTGCTTCATTGGTCATAATTAGTCCCATGTTTTGTTTTACCATCAGTCTGTTAATTGTCAGCGCCACTATGTGGGGAGATTGTGTTATTGCAGGAGACACTAACTGTTAAAGACTTTCTCTGTCTCTCTCTCTGTCTCTCTCTGTCTTTCTTCTCTCAGATGTAGATGTACAAGCGGCTGGACATCATTATGAACCACACATAGAACCTGAGCAGTCGCAGTATGAGGCAGCAGTGGAACCAGACAACATCTATGAGGAACCTGCCCAGGTGCTCACTCAGTTACAGATATCAGATGTTAGATGTTTTATCAAATGTTATGAAAACAATTATTAGTTCTATAATAACATGTCCAATAAGCCCATGTTTCTGAATAATGTGGATCATTGATGTCTTTACAGACGGAGGAGCAGAACACGTATGATCAGGCTGGTGATCGTGGGATCTGTGCCCGGGCTTTGTATGACTACCAGGCTGGTGAGTATTGCTGGAGGTGAATGGAAATTTGTGATGTACTGTACAGGTTTAGTAATTTATTGAAATTCTCTTGTGCATGTAATGAGGGTGTATACAATAGGGCAAAAGATATATCGAGAAATTGCAACTGTGCATATTGCAATATTCATAACTGAAAGATTTTAATATTTCAAAAAGTTATATAAGGTTAAAGTTTAAGGTCAATGCGAAGAGGATGGCATGGAAATGTGTTTCCTTTCCTAGAAGGAATGAGAGACATGTATGTTGGTTTATAAATATGTATGTATGATTATAAATATATCTGAATATAATTTAAATTGATTTTACAAACTTTTTTCAATTTTTCTTTGATTTTGAACACCAGAGTTAGCAAATAAATCAGATATCTGATTTCATTGTTTATTTTTTGAATCACCAAACTAAGCTTTGAGTGGTCATTTGTGTCTCCACAGCCGATGACACCGAAATATCGTTTGATCCCGATGAGATCATTACAGGCATTGAGATGATTGATGAAGGCTGGTGGAGAGGATACAGCCGGGACGGACATTTCGGAATGTTCCCGGCTAATTACGTAGAACTTATCTAATGCAGCTCGATGTTAAATTGAAGTTGGGTTACACTTATTTGTCCTGCATAGAATCTACAAATCTCTTTCCCTGTGAGCAAAATGGATTCCGTATATTTCATTAAAAAGACTAAAACTAAAATCATGGACCAAGAATGGTAATCATGTGATTAGGGGGTATTTAAACTCTGAAAATATTCCATACTGTATTAGTATTTTTCTTTTGTGTTATTCCTTTTATATCAAGCTGTCCACTAATTTCACAAAACAATACTTAGTCACAGATTTTGAGAATGTTGGCAGACGGCCTCAACAGAGACTACATTTCACATTTCCTTATAATTGCTGTTCATGCAGAATTCATCGGAATATGAAACATTTGACAATTTACTGTATGCATATGACATCATCCTGTGACAAATATTCTTTTAGACTGAACCTTTCCTCAATGTTTTTTGAAGGCATTTCCTTTGAGCATTTCAAGCGTATTGATTTCAACATACTGCACCTTTTAAACAGTTATTTGTTATTAATTATTTGTTATCTTAACATTAATCTTGTTGAGATGTTCGGTGCAGCTGAGTTTGTAGTAGAACGTAATTGTCCTGTTTTGCCATGATTTTTGCCTTATTTTCTCTACACAACCGGGTTGGACTGCCTTGCTTTCTAAAGAAATATCACAGACATTTTGGTGCAGTATTTACTGAGATCAGACTAAAATAAGTGGTGAGTGTATTTGCAGCTTTGGTTATTTCTGATGTTACTATTATCACTAGCTGGTGGCAGTAGAGTGCTTGGAGGTCAGTCTCAGTGATTAGTTATTTTATACCACAGCTTTCCTGTCTACTCAGAAATGTGGAGAATATTAATACTGTGATCTTTAGGTTTCAGGGAACCTCCGATCTTTCATCGTACTGCCTTTAAGTCTCAGGTTAGTTCTGTATTAACCAGCACACGGATGCTGTGCCTACATGTTGTAGATTTGAGTGGATTTGCCAAGACTTAAAAAAACATCAGTTGTGTTTTGACCCAAAAAATGTTATCGTTCACATACACTTACTGGGGAAGAACATTTTCAAGGATTAATTTTTAACAAAGACCCTGTATCAAAAAGCTTTATTCAAAATGTTCAACAGCGATGTTGTTAGAGGTTGTGAATATCTGACAAGTCTGGACAATGTTGTAACTTCCATTAAAAGAATAAATAAAAAAAAATTAAGATGGAATTAAAGTTGTTTATTTGGGTTTTTGGCTCTGATACGAGGTACACATTTTGCACATTTTCTCAGTTTATGGTTGCTTCTCTAATGAAACAGCATTTTAAAGCCCTATTCCTGTAAATTCTTCAGTTTTAAAGTTTACCAATAAGTGCAACGCAGTACAGTACGCATGTTAATTTAAAGGGTTAATAGTGAATTGGCAGTAAACTGTTCAGGCTTATTTTCATGGACACGAGTATATAATTAAACGTTCCCACATGTTACAATTATAAGTACATTTAGGAGCACAATCAACAAAAGTTTCATATTGACTAGTTCGTCATTAAAATGTGTACTGGTTTCACCTATTACATTTTTTATCTGCACAAGTGAAACATGATCAGCAGTAATGTTAATTGGTTAAATTAACACTGGTAATTGGTTGATGTTGAAACATTAATTAAAATACCTCTGGCATATCCTCTAAAGCATCTTACATTGACTTTCACCCTTCTTGACAGTAGATAATTAAGGTCATCTCATTGTTCCTCTTTCAGTGTTAAACAATTGCTTTTGTCTAAATAGAAACTTTTTCAGCAGTTTAAGCATTGTGTGCACAATTTGTTGAGAACAGTAGAAATAAAAGGGCACTGTACCAATTTTACAATATAAACCTTTTGTAAAGTGGGATGTCTAATATACACTCGTGTGTATGGCAAAGTCTATAATTTTGTGACTTGCATGTGTCACATACACCTAGTTTCCTGGAATCATAAAAATCAACATGACGGTTTGGGGATTTTTTTTCTTTTGCTTGATCACCCTCAGTTTCATTTTCAGAGAGAAAAGTACTTTTCCCCCTGTTTGGAGATGACAATCGTCTTGTTTTTAACTGAAATTCTAACTGATGTTTTGCAATCCTTCAGATAACATTTAACCTATTATTCGCTTTTTCCATTGATTCTACCTCATATCCCATATACACATTGCTTTTCAAAAGATCTGGCATTTATAAAAACTGGGAGGTAACTGCTGGGCACAGAGTCGTGATCTATTTAAGCACAATATTAACATTATTTTGAAAAGGGAAGTAAGAAATGTCTTAATGGAAAATATCATCTCACTTCTGCAAAAGGGCAGCAGAACTTCTTGCATACCAGACCTGTAGTCTTAGCCGGCTAATTGTCAGCTATATTGTTAAGTAAAGCTTTTCGCTTGAGAAAAGGAAAAAACTTTTAAAGGGAAATGAATCATAGGTTCTTGCTAATTTTCTTTTAGAAATACACAAATGGTTTAGTAAATGGGGAATTTGTTTAGCTAAATTCTGGCAAAAGTTGTACTGACTTTTGTGTTTGATTTCTAATCATTTCTTTACTTGGCCTGCTGAAAGAGAGACAGCGGTATGTATCCCATGAGACTTTGCAAGCAAATATGTTCTTTGAACTGAATACTCAATGTAAAACTTCTTTACTGAAACCAAACTTCTGAATCGAGTCACATAAAACCACACATAACATGATCTTGTTTGTGTGTTATTCATTTAATTCCTAACACAGGCACTGTGTACATGCCAATATCAAATCATAGTTAGCCTATAGTTGTCATATGACACTCATATCTGTAGTTTAGCCTAATATCTTTAAAGATAAGTTAAACTCGTGGTAAATATTTCAGGCATAGCTTAATACATAACCAAAGTTTTTTGTAATGAGGTGTGTTGATTTTAAAGAATTACAGTGCAGACAAATAGTCTCCAATAATTGAACAATAATGTATAGGATGTATATTCACCATTCTGAATTAAGTCATTGCTGGGGCTGAATAAAGTCAAGGGCTTTGTGTAATGCCTGTTACATCTTCAGCCATGACTTTATTCATATGGCCTCCAGTGCATAATTTATAACAAGTCTTGCATAATAAAATATTAAGAACACAAATGTTTATTTTAATGCTTTTTCTGTTTAAGTTAATCCATAAATGCCACTTTTGCATAAATAAAATGAAGCCTTTTTTTGCAATGTGATACTATTACAATTAAGCACAATTTCCCTAAAATTGACTTGTTTTCTGTGATGTACCTTTGAGTTAAATGTTTTCATATGCTATGTGTAAAATTGCACAGTAACGCCCGCTGAAGAAATCTGCTCTACTGTTCCCAGGAGAATGAGTCAAATCAAACTCTGAGACTGATATAACAAATCTATCACACTTCTTGGTAACTCTTAACGTCTGTTTTCAGTCGGGCCGTTGCCCCCTTCACACCTCATTGTTTACTGTTACCCCTCTGTGTCACTTTTCACTATTTCTCTCTCTGACATGAAGAAATGGGGAATTTCTCTTGTCTCTAAATCTTACGCTCTCCTTTAAAGCTCTGAGTTTTTCTCCAGGTGACTCACTTGTGTTCGTTTGGCTTCGACGTTTCCTCACAGCAGTCACATCTGCCCACTCAACTGTTACAGCTTTAGATTGTAGACATCAATATAATCCCCAATAACCCTCAGCACAGTTGCAGACTGCAGGCAACAATATTACAGGCTGAGCAGCTTGTAACATTGCTGCTGAGGGTTTGAGCTTAAAATGGTACTGTATACAGGAAGGGCAGGAATGAGAAGTCTGTGCCGAGAACTGCGTTACTTTAACTGCTGACTTTGTTTCTACATTGCTCAGCATCACATTCTAGGTTTCTAGGGCATTGTTAATTTAAGTCTGTAATATTCTGTTCTATGAGACATTGAGGTATCATTAATTTCCGCTGTAAAAATTATGGAGGATAATTTACAATAAGTTTAATATTTTTGTATTAGCAACAGTAACTGTGATATGTCTTACCACCCTTTATTTCTTATTACAGAATGGATACCATATATAGCCAATGTATTACAAATACTACAGCAACACTAATATTTGAATCTGTAGTTCATTTTATGGGCAGCTGGTCAAAAAAACCTATTTAAGTTCATTAAAATCATCTGATACAGAACAGTAACTATGACAACCACCTGAGGTATTTTGAAACTGTGGTGTGATCTCATATTGAGTAAAACCTAAACCTCTAAAAAAGGTTTATGTTAAATTCCCTCATTTCCATTTCTGATATCAACACAGGCAATTTCATGCCCTCACAGAAAGAAAATAAACTTTATTTTTTAATACACACTGGCCGAGTGTGACTTCGAGAACGGAGGCAAGCAGAGCTGAGATGTTCATACTCTTGCTCCCAATAGCAGACAGGACGGATGTTTTGTCTAATATTTCACCTGAGAAACTCCCTCTTAGCGACTGGCTCTAGGCTGAGCACTGTTATTGTGACATTTAAAGGTTAAATATGATTAAATGTCAGGGACCATCCATAAACGAGACGATCCGAAACTTCAACAGAAAGACATTTTTCAGCTCATCTTCAGAATATCAGAACAGAACACAACATCTGACAGCTTCAAAACAAAGACAGATGTTTTTCGGCTCCTAAAGCATGATGGGACTTTCCAGTGTTCTTTTTTATAACTCATTTAATGTGACAAACGTGCACTCTTTATAATAACGGCCCATTTACAACAAACTGAAAAGGGTGTAATGTCAGTGTTTTGTTTTTAATGGGGGCATTCCACCACATTTTAATATCATGTTCATCACTATCATCGTACGCCTTGGTTTATAATCAACAAACTCAGCTAACAGGGAACATTCTTAGTATTTTGGGCAGTGTTCTCTAAAATTGTCTCAAAGTTATCAAAAAATGTTTAACGTTTACTAGTTAGTAGACCATTTTTTCAACATTATGTCAGTGGCCAAAATGTTATCATAAAAGTATTATTCTTTTACATTTACAAAATTTAAAAAAATTAAGTAGCAATTTTATAACCAAGCAATAACGTAAACGTTTATCTAAAAAGCACATTCAATTTCAATGTTGTTGTTTCTTAATGGAAACATTCTTACAACCCAAATTTGTTAGATGAGAATGCTGATGAAGAATGAGATGGATGGCATCCTAATCTGATGAATGTCTGTTCCTCAGAAATTTGATTTGACCCATATATGCATAATATCTGTGCCAGTGCACAAAAGTCTGTGTTGAAAAAGGCCTGGAAAGGATATAATTATTTTGATGCTAACAAATATTTGTCTCATTAAATCTTTTTTTTTTACAGTAGCTCAAGCGGTAAAGAGTGGCGTTAGCAATGTAAATGTCATGCATTACTCATGAAATGTATAGCTTTGAACCACTGTCACTTTGAATAAGTATATACTAAAAAACTATTTATTTTATTTCAATCAGCCTTTTAATATCACAACCATTTTGCTGAATGCATTATTCGATTATTAATCAACTTTTTGAATGAACAGGAATTTATACAACTGAATCAGTTGCCATCCTGAACTACTGATAAAACTCATTTTCATGTACAGTATGTACAGCACTTATTTACTTTTAGTTGGGCAGCTTTGCAAATGTGGTTCATTTAATTTGTTGATGTTGTTGTAGTTATGGTAATTGTCTTTGTTTTGCTTAACAGAGATAATAAACACAAAGGAGAAAATCTGAGAACAATATTTTCACCAGAGCTCTGCCGCTGCATTACGTAAACCCCTTTTGTGCATTTCCAGTAGGTGAAAATGTTGTCATTTTAATGCAGCAAGATTAAAAGACACGTCAAATTTAAGACTGAACTAAATATCACTTGTTAGTGTAAAAATCACTGTTTAACTGCTGGTAAAAATTCAAAGGTCTTATGCCAAGCTCTAGAATATTTTATGAGGTTGAAATTGTTTAACCTCATAAATAGTGTTGTGGACAATAGTGGGGCTGGGGTCTTGAATTCAAGTCAAAAACACTTAAAGGACCCAAAAAGACAGTATTTTGTATTCTGTGGCACATGAAGGCAATCAGTCTTAAACAAACTCTGGGATTACAACAGCTTGATTTATAACAACGGAACCTCGCCACAAAACTCAAAGTCCCAAGGTTCCTCATTTCACAGAATAAGGAAGTAAGGCAGAAATTGTTGTCCAATGAGAGACACAACGATCAATCTCACAAGTGCCACGGGATTTCTAGAGCGCGATCAGAAGAGTAAGCTGTCAATCAGTGACAATACGAGAGCGAGACAACGTCAGACGCGCGCGCAGGACGCTCGCTAAAATAAACTCTCTGTGCGAGATACCTTTTTAAAATGGGTAAGTGTCTTTTCCGGCAATTGTATCACTCTTAACTACTACTAGTAATTCATGTTTGTCAGATTACTTTTTAATGTGCCAAATTAGACGTGGTGTCATTTCTGTGGTCTGTTGTAATGTTGGATGGTGTACTGTATGCTTTACTGCTATGAGTGTTTGGGAAAAGTAAAGTTATTTGTTTGACATGTGGAACACAATATCTTCTGTTACCATCAGATTAAATTACTTTAAAATACGTATTTTATGTCATTGTCCTGAATAGAACAAAACAGTTCCGTATTGCATTATAAAGTTATAAAGTGTATAACTTGCAGCCTACATATTTCTGTAATTTTAGTCATTTAAGTGACAGTAATAAGGAGTAGATATGAGTAACCTTAACAAGTCGTGCTCGTTGAGGAAGTGGTTTGGAGAAATAGCAACACATTGCTGTTAAAGCGTAAAACCCCTTATCTGATAAATTAACTGCTCACTGTTGAGAGTGGGGCAGATAAACTTAATGATAAAACATCACACGGCATAGTTTGATTCAGATTGGGAAGTTTTATCAAGGGTCAAATATGTGCCTTCCTTCTTTTAATAATGACGATTAGCCTCTTTTGATGCGCGCGCATTTCCAGTGCGTTACGTTGAGAATGACTACGTTTAAATTCAGATGCTATCTCACTGTTACACAGTGATGTTATCAAATTATTGTCTATTTTGAGACTGTAAAGATAATTATCTGACTGATTCAGGATATGAAAGTTTCGTGGGTAAATGCACATTTTGTTTAACCAAGTTCGAATACTCCTTGAGTTGCGTCTATTAATTAAATAGATGCATTTATGTAGGTCCTCTTTCAACACTATAAATACCCGAAATGGACAATATCAGAGTCTCGAGCACAATACAGAACTCAGCTAACACACCAGTGATGATAATATCAGTCAAACGTGTCACAACCTTTCTGCACTGTGGCTCAAAAAGGGAAGTCAAATAACAGGAGACTGTTTTGTGCCCTGGCACAGGAAATGTCTGATCTCGAAAGCGAAGCGTAGCTGGATGTTACAGACATAGATGTGAGTTTAAAAAGTGTTGAGAAGGCTGTGAGAAAGGGAAGTGGAGACTGAGGTAGAGGCTTCCGAGAGAGTTTATAAATTCAACGCTTGTGTGGTTTGTAAATAAGCTGTCAGGTGCGCGATGGTGACATTGTGCTGTTCTGTTCTAACCAAACGCCTGAACGGTCGATTGCTTGATATGGTTTCTTTTGTGAAATTTTGTCTTGATGTTTTGACTATCAAGTTCAATGTAATAAGAGAATGAGAAAGTTTTTAAGAGAATAAAAAATCAAAATAAAGTTTAGATACATTTCTACATTTATGACAGCTATAAAATAATTGAATCGTTATATAACCCCATATAACCGTCTACAGTCTACCACTGGCTAATATTATGTTTGTATTATAAAAATAACAAGTATTTAAATAAAATGTCCATACCATGTTAACCATGTTAAACACCAGTTAAATATGTCTTTTTCTATTCAGGCATGGTATCACATAGCTGTGGTTTATGCATACAGACAGGAAATAGTGTTGTAATCATGTGGTTTCGTATTAGAATGTTCTCTCATTCTCTTTCTTTCTCTCTTACACACGCATTAATTCAGTACTTAAGAGACTACAGATTCAAGTAGTTTCTCTCTAAACATTGGTCTATTGCTTAAATAGTTATTTTAGATTTATTCTTGAATCAAGGTAAGAGATTTTTAAGTTGGGTTTAAGCATAAAATGTAAATAAAACTTATATATTTGATATATTGTTAGTTCCGACAAAAGGAAACCTAATTATAACCATAAAAACATCTTATTGTCATGGTAATAAAAAAGTACTGATAAACCTTTGGGTCATTTTGAGATTTGCAGAATCAGCTGATGTTTCAAAATTGACTGTCCTTATTAATGGATAATGCAATGTTCTGTTTTTAGTTTTGCACATTAAGTAAATGTTGCGTAAATAAATGTACTGCATGTTTGTGGATGTCTTATTTGCTATTATTACATTATTATAAAAATATCATCATTTTATGTAGGCCATCATCAGCCACCCTTGTCTATAGCTATCAGTACCACCATTGGCCAATGAAAAACCGTCACTTGACCAGTAGTGGAAAATGCATGTCATGTGTACAGGTCTCTCACTGTATGTATGCTTGTGTAACTGGTTTGATGGCCGTTATTTCAGTGTTGGACCCACGTGGAGAGGCTGATGTAAGCGAAGAGCTACTAGAGGAGTGTACTAACAAAAAACAGGAGCTGAATTCACCAGACCAGGTAAGAGCAGACAACAATAACTGGTGGAACACTTCCTATCCTTTTAGGATTGAATTAAAAATTGATTTTTAATTCTGAATCTGAATTGATTTTTACTTTTTTAATTAAAAATTAAATGTTTTTGCTTGTGTTTCATTTTAACTATCGACATGAATTACAACTTTTGTTAGATTAGATATACATATATATTTTACATAGCTGATATGCTTATTCTTTGTTCAATTCACAAACCCTCCTAATAGGACTGGTAGATTAACTTGTTACTCTCATCATTTATAAAAAAAAACTTCTCACATCCCCTTTCAATATAATAACAGTTGCCAAATTGTTTTCTGGTATTGTTGCAGTATTTCAGTTATATAGAAATACTTAAGTTTGTAACAGCTTGTCATTTGACACAACATTGTTACCCTGTGGTTAAATTGTTCATCTGACTTTTTTTTAATCTAATGTGTGCAGGAAAAATCAGTATAACAGTATCTTTACATATACTGACTCAAACTTCTGTTGCACTGTTCCGGTGGTTACGCTTTCTGGTTCAACATTTCTGCAATATGGCAAAATACCAAATTAATAGGGGAGTTTTTACATTGTAGATTGTTTGTGAAAAGTATGTATAGTCATTTCTTTTGCGCTACATGCACACGGACACACAAATAAACAATCACAGATCGCTTTTTCTCACACTTCTGGTAATTGAAAACAGCCTTTGTTTGCTGGTGCAAAGATGCATCATATTTCCAGGGTGGCGTCAGAGGTTGAAAGCCATGTGGTTTCGGTGGCGAGCGCTGGCCATACCTCTGCGCCTTCATCAGCGTGTATAAACTTTCATTATGAGAGTGTTATTGACAAATCCACAGCAGACGAACCCACGCACTTTTCCGAAATTTGAGGTGGAAATTTTAGAGTT
Source organism: Botia almorhae (assembly GCA_036877575.1). NCBI lineage: Eukaryota > Metazoa > Chordata > Actinopteri > Cypriniformes > Botiidae > Botia > Botia almorhae. The sequence continues at coordinate 9,006 of JAZGTJ010006781.1, read as the reverse complement.
ACAGCTCACAGACAGTCTCTCACACTGGGGTCTGTGCTTCTTATAGCCACAGTTTGGGCATTGCATTGCTGTAGAGGTACAAAAAACCTCTTCCTGTTTGAAACTTGAAACTAACTTGACACTGTATGAATATATTCAATTTAACAAATGACCTTAAATATGTTTGTTACATATCAAGTGCTCTTAATAATTTAAAGATTTTTACAGATTTTGATGTGCATCCACTTGTTACAGTAGGTCTGTTTGAGTAATTTTTCTCATATCATAACAGTTGTGAGACTCTTACTGATCAAATAAACAAACTACATAGAATATATAAATTGACTAGCTTTTTCCAATAGTTGTAAACACAGCATTGTAAACCAAAAAATGTTGCATTAATAATAACATAATAACAATAATAAGCTATTTAATTGTGTCTCTTTTCAGTGAAATGAGAGGAAAGATTTCTTTTCTTGATTAAACTATATTCCAAGAACATTTTCTAACACACTGTTCCTCGAAGCTGGCTATCAGTGTTGTTAATATAACAGGAAGTGTTTGGCTAGATGCCGATCAGATAAATCCATATATGCAATTTCAATGAAGATGACTAGATGAAGATTGAAGACTGGTGGTGCCCAAAGCAAAAGAAATGTGTCAGTTCCTCGCTATGGAAAGTATGAACAGAGAGAAGAAGAAGCCTATTTTGGATTGCCCCAGCTTTTAGACCTACATGCACAATATTATTCCCTTTACAGAAGAGAGATTTACACTTAGATCTTAGATGTTTACTCATTTCAGTACACTGAAAAGGGGCACTCTTTTCTTCTGTATTACTCAGCGGTAAGAATAAAGCCTGATATGTTCCGTTTTAGTCATTGTAGAGGCTTTATTCTGGGAAGATGTTACCCTGTCTGAGGAACTGTATTCAGTCTGAAACTCACTAACCAAGCGTTGCTTTGGCAGCACATGGCCTGTAGCCAGCAATAGCTGTCAACTGGAAATCCAAAAGTTTTCTGTGTATTGTCACAGGGGAATTTCACTTCTCACCTGCTAAATGGTTAGAAATGGTTTTTGTCTTTGTATGTCATTTGTAGTCTTTGTGGTTCAGTAGTTGTATATGGATCCACAAATGGTTTCCAAAAACATTTGCCAGGACTGTATTTTTAAATTTTTGTAGCGTTTTACTTTTGTTCTCCCCATCTTATGTTTGTCAAGGTTTCTTGTGACAAAAACTGTTGTAATTTTTTATTCTTTCTTTGACTGTTAAAACTTTCGTGCTGCTGTGCCTTTAAGACTTCTGCATGTAAATGACCTTTGTTATGATTGGCTAACCTCCGTGTATTAGAATAGCTCACTTTGTCACTCATCACGGCAGACCAATTCGGTGAATACTGAACAGGCATTGATCTGTGAATCATCTTGTCATTTGTCAGTGTGCTTGTGGTGTTGACGTCAATACTGAGTGGTTTTGTGAGTGAGTGGTTTATGTGTGTACTGTCAATTTCAGTAAGTGGACTGGAAACTTTGCTGTGTGAACGTTGTCCCCGAAGAGCAAGAAAAACATCAGCTGTGCATGATCTTTGATTACATAAACATTTACTGAAGTTTACAGACTTTTCTGTCAGTCTTGTATAAATCATGAGTCAGTGGTCAATCCTGTGACAGTTCCTGTACATTTTTGCATGCCTTCAGTCTTTCATTTCTCACTTGTGGCGGCCTTTAACCGTAGGTCATTGTCCTGTGTGCCTGGGCGTTAGTTGTTAGCAGTTCCACTTTGGTCTGGTCAGCTCGTAACACTTTGCCACATAGGGTGAATATGCTTTTTCTGTAGATAACATTCATTTACTTCCCTGTTTCTATTGCTCTGTTCTATGCTTGTTATGCAAGAACATCTGCAAAATTTATATGGTGTTGATTTTTAACACTTATGTTATTGTCCATAAACTGGTTTAGGTCAAATGGCATTAATAAGTCTTTCTCACTGTTAGTAGCATTTCTTTTGGCAGAATACTTTCATTAATCAGCTGTAAATCAAACTTTCAGATCATTTATATTTATAATTATAATCCATAATTTCACTTCCACCCTTTTTAAGTATAGGTAGACTAGCAGTTTGCTTGTTAGTTCATGAATTCCAAATTTTCATCTTTCCCAGCATTCCTATTTGCAGAAACGCGTCAACGGAAAATCACTTGCAGACACCCCACAACTTTCACTCATTGTCTGCCTTTCTTGCAGTAACTGCAAAGTTTCTCATGATTGCACCACTTGAATTTTGTATCACAGCATGTAGTAGAGCACCAGTGCAGCTTGTCCTTTGTGAAAACCCCACCAGTGGTTCGGTTTCCCTTCAAACAGGATGTCTGGTTACTTATTGAAAGTGGTGGTGAAAGCCAAAGCTGTTGTGTTTTCAGAATTACACAGTCTCAATATGACTGCACTCAGAACGAAGCTGCGTGAACACTTATTTCACCTCCAATTTTGCATGAGGCTCTGAGAAAATGAATCACTGAGAGATTTATCAGACTGTTGGTGTGAAAGTGAAATTATAATTACACTGCTTCCTGTAAATGACACAAACTCACCCACATATGTTTATATTGATTATATTGTGTACCGTGTATATGCATTTGTTTATGTGTAACTAGTATGATGGGAACTCCTGAAATGGACGTAAATGGAGAACTGATATGATGTGAGAGAAAATAATTTCCGGTTTATCTTTGTAAACTTGAGATAGCATCAAATAACATATTCAGGTCATGTTGTACAGGAAATACTACCATTATGTTCAGTATACTGTATATAATACATTATGAATTTAGTAGTTGAGGGTCAAATATGTTTTAACTGACATGAAGTCACAGTGCAACACAATTGTTCTAAAATACACTTTAGATGTTTAAGCAAAAGTATTTTTTACTTAAATCATTTCTTGTTTTTCTTGATTTTTTCATCAGCTTTCTGTATTGCTTGTTAGGCTAAAGCTGTAATCTAAACCTAATCTAAACCTACCACCAACTGTTCACAGGAATTATGGGTGAGTTAAAAATGTAACAGTGCACCAATTGTTTTCACTAGACCAACAGGGAGATGGAGAATGTGGTATCCACCAATAACAGTGAGGAGGAATCCAGAACCGACCAATCAGAAAGTGATGAGAGGACCTTTGTTAGCAACCTGTACCGCTTTATGGCGGATAGAGGGACGCCCATAGAAAGAATTCCTCACCTTGGTTTTAAACAGAGTGAGTCCATACTGCATACAGTATTACATCATATAGACAGTGGTTCTTCATTGCCAGTAAACCTATGTGTGTGTGTGTGTCTTTTAAATTTCAACAATTTTAACAAAGCTAATAATTCACCGCACAAAACACATTGTGGTCGGCACAAACCATGTTTATCCTTGTTGCAAAATCCACATTTAATGTAGACTGAGTCATTTTGTTGTGTACTTTGTGTAGTTTCATTCATGGTTTGCAAGAACAAAAGCATGATATGCAACCGGCCCATGTCCACATCTAAATTGTCTAGTTCTACAAACTTCTACAACATTACAAAACTTCTACAAGTTTCATTGGACCCACAGCTTTTGACATTCCTAATAAAAGATTTAACAAATATATTTAGCATTATATATAATAATAATATTTTTGCTGCTTGATTATACAGTGTGTTAGTTGCATTTTATTATTTGCATTTAACAGTTTATTTCCCTGTTGTCTGTGACCCTAACAGACCTGACCTAAACAGAATCTGTTTTGGGGTTGCAACTTTCCAGTTCAGAACCACTGATTTAATAAGCATGTTAAGACTGATGCATTCATCTACATGTCATCACTTAGAATTTACACTAGGATGTGTGTTGACATAGGTATGGCTCTTTTTCTTGTTTACAGTTAACCTGTGGAAAATTTACAAAGCTGTGGAGACACTGGGAGGATATGATGCGGTAGGTATCCACATGCAACTTTAAGCAAACCTGTCTCCAAGCAGTTCTTACACAACCTCTCTCTCCTATCTCTAAAATAGGTCTCATACATTTCTTACAAATACATTTTGCAAGTATGTCATACCTTCTGCCAACTGCCTAATACTTCAGCACCCAATGAGGAAGTTGAGAAGAAGGTCATGCATTTGCCTTTTGCTCTTGCACAGTGGAAACTAAAATGGCTCACTTCATCGTGTATAGCAGTGACCGTTATGACCACAATGAGAACAGAGGGTCCATCCTCCATATAGCTGTTTCTGCCCAATTCTACTACAAAGCTTTGTTGTTTCACACTCAAGTTTCCATTCCGTGTGAGGTGCTAAAGTGTTTTTCACTTAAGTGTGCTTGTGGTCAGTTAAACCTGTGTTTGACAAACAATACCTATATGTCCATGTACGATAATAGCCCATGTCAGAGCAGTTTGTGTCTTGGTTTTGTCTCTGTGTAAATTAGGTCTGGGAGTGGAAAATCTGACCTTACGCTCTTAAAAGAGTTGGGCTAAACTTTATTGAGACTTTATTCCAGTAACAACTGAACGAGTCTTTCACTGCCTGCAAACAAAGAGAGCAAACTTCAAGTGGCACCTGTCACGAAAAGTACCCTGCCATTAACCGAATATATCAAACAGTTAGGGTGTTATTAGCATATTAAAGCGAGAAACCCTTTTAAGCATGTGAAAGTAAATTCAGGGTATATTCTTAGACACATGCGAGGCAATGAAACTAACTAGTGACTAATGAAGTTCCACTATGACAAAAGCTGATCAAACTGATAAAGCAGTGCATGCAATACACACATGCAACAAAATGTGTTTTTTCCCAGGGAAATATTTGTGTGTTTATCGTTGGTGCTTGCTAAAGCACCTTATTTGTGATGGCTGACGATGAAACAGGTGATAAATTGTTATGTTTAACAGGTATGTTAACAGGTTACAGTTATGTTAACAGGTATAAATTGTTATTGTTATAAATTGTTAAGGGACCAGAGCCATATCTAGGGACAGATATTTAAGAAGACTTTGGGCAAACTACACTGAACATCCTAGAATCCACCAAGCATCTGCATAGTTAACATGTTAAAAATAGCTAACATGCTTGTTAGTTCATAAATTCAAAATGTTCATCTTTCCCAGCATTCATATTTGCAGACGCGCTTCAACGGAAAATCACTTGCTGACACCCCACAACTTACACTCATTGTGTCCCTCTCTTGCAGTAACTGCAAAGTTCCTCATGATTGCACAGCATGTAGTAGAGGGCCAGTGCAGCTTGTAATTTGTAAGAAAGCACATAGTTAACATGTTAAAAATCACTCGAAACACCTTAGTATTGTGGCAGAAAAAAAACAACAACTTTGTTTTTCCTAAATGTAAAAATCTTGTTTTACATTGCTAACTAAATGAAGCCTATTTTAAAAGAAGCTAAGGTGCTTCCAAAACCAATTAAACACATTTCGACTTTCGACTCCGATTTTATTATGCACCAGCATAGTGATGAGGGTGCATAATAACTTAGCGTCTGTGTGTGTTTGCAGGTAACAGCACGGAGGCTATGGAAGAATGTGTATGATGAGTTGGGTGGTAGTCCAGGCAGCACTAGCGCAGCCACCTGCACACGCAGACATTATGAAAGGTAAGCCTACTTGAAACCTGGCATGTTACCGTGGCCATAGCCATAGTCTTATAAAAGTAGGTAGGTTTCCTGTTTATGAGCATGACAACTGCTTGACAGTATTTCCTTTACATGATGTATGGTATATAAAATATACATCAGGGTCTCTTTAAAAAAAGTTGTCTCACTCTGCTGTCATATTTTCAACACCTCGGGCCAGATATTTCAGTCAGAGTCCCCCATTCAAGTAGTCCTGTCTACTTGAAACAGATCTCTAAATTCGCTGGCTAAGGTCACAAAGAAACAATATATTTCTAACCAACTATTAAACCAGACATCAACCGTACTATCAATTCTATTTCTCAAAATTTACTAAAACACTTAACTGTGTAGTGTCTGCTGATAGTTGTACTGGACTACTTCAAAATAAATATATAATAAATATATAATAGTCTAGTCTATAAATACAGACTTGGAGGTGAGCTCCCTTGTCTTGAGTCAGAAAGCAACCAATTATAATACTCTAGCAACCTCCCAGAACATCCTAGCAACTCCTTTACAATGCCCAGGCAAGCACTCTAAACACCCTAGATTTGTGGTGATAAGGCATTTATTAATTTGGATAGTAAAGATGAAAATAATGGGGCAAAGAGGGAAGTGTTGCAAACCAGGCTCAAACTCTCATTGACCATATGAGCACCATGGTGCATTAATCACTAGACCATGGCTCCTACAGTAAAACTCTTTTTTTTGTGCAGGTTGGTGTTGCCCTTTGAGCGACAGCTGAGAGGAGAGGAGGACAAACCACTGCCACCCTCCAAACCACGCAAACAATACAAGAGAAGTCCTGAAAACAGGGGAAATAAACCAGAGAGCAAAAAGAAGAGGAAAATGGACAGAGAAGAATGTGGGGTGAGCCTCTGCCAGGTATATTTTAATTATGTCAGGGTGATATAATAAAAACAATCCTCTTGAGAATATTAGATATATAGTGTTATATTATACAGTATTATATACTGTATAATATTATATATATCTTTATTTATTTATTTTAACATACAAAGGTATTTTTCTAATAAGAAAAATCGTTTCAAACCATCGTTTCAAACTAACTTTAGCCAAATGGATTCAAATTTTTAATGCAAATGTAGTAAAAGTCCTTTTTATGCATGAATGACAGTTTAATTTGATTCATGAAAATAAGTTGAATACAGCATATTATTAAATGTCTGTCTTAACACACCTATATTTGCCAATGTCATGAGGAAAGATTGTGCAACTAGTCTAATAACTCTAGTCTAATAAGTATTAAGTGTTTATAAAAACTTACTAATCATATGAAAAGCACATCAAATGATTATATTCACAATATTACAAATATTTTGTGAATATTCGATTGATCAGCCAGACCACTGGACCGTACACTCCCACACATACTATAGAACAGTTTAAAAACCTTTTATCTGAATGTGGAATTAAATATAATTCTTCAAACGTGACATGAAAAAATGTCTGTTTTGTTTTGTTAGGACAAATTAGGCTCAGATCATCGCTGTGATACAGGCATGTGTTCCCATCATAGTCAATGGTCAACAACCTCTGATGACCAGTCATCAATGGTCCACAGAGAGAATCCTCTTCTTCAGACTCCCACCCCATCTGAGGTCATCTCCCCCTTGGAGAAAAAGAAGCGTCTGGCTCAGGCCAGTCTTACCGTGCCTGCTTCTGGAAGTATAGACGATGGGACAGAACTAGAGAGACCCTCAGTTATTCAGCTTTCCCACTTCTCCCAGTCCCCTGCCTGCCCATCCTCAACTCGTACCCGGCACCCTTCCGATGGCTCCCCTCTTCCTGTCTCTTCTCCATCTTCCTCCTTTTCCCGAAGCTCCTCTCCTTACTCAGTCTCTTCTGAAGATTGTATAGCTGTGACAACCCAGAAGTCCCCCATCAAAGACACTGAGAGTAGGACACTGTCCCGGGTGTCTGCTGTCCCCATGTCAGAGGCTGGTAGCACCAGAGTTTGTAAGCCTCTTAGCTGTTACCCCAACAACAAAGAACTCACCAACTACCATCGTCAACATTACAGGGAATTCCAGTCAGCTAGGCCAGCACATTCCCAAATGGCCCAGAGGAGCCTTTCGTCATGGAGTTTGGATGGTAAATCCAGCCCCAGGGTAACATCCCTAAGGCTACCCTCGCCTGCCTCATACAACACCAAAGCCTGTTGGGTCCCCCATGCCTCTAGCTTCTCCAAAGTCTTACCACGTGATCCATGCAGGCCTGTGTCACTACAGCCTGCTTTTGATCAACACATTCGTTACCACCAGCACCTCCTAAAGAGACCCACCACTGATAAAGCCTACCTGAGGAAGATACCAGCAGCATCCCCACTTTGTATTACAGACAAGAAGGAGAAAGCAAAGACAGTGTTACCCAAGCCTCTGCCAACCCAGCAGTACCTTTTCCATCACCATGGCAGTCTACCATACCTGCCAGCCTTAGAGAGACCTCAGGGAGACTTGACTAAACAGTTGAAAGCTCTACCATTACAACCTGTCCTTCTTCCCACCCATTTTCCCATCCCTCCAGTAACCCATTCCATGCATTGCCCGCCAGTGGGCACACTTTTTCCTGGTTCATACGAGGCTGCTCTGCCTTCCTATCCTTACCCATTACACCTCTGGCATCCACCTGCTGGGTACAGCATGACAGGGCTACAGCCATACTGATTTAACTGCTGTAAAACTGGTTGTTCTTACAGTCTAGACCAGAAATTCTCAGCTCTGGCTTTTGAGGTCCACTTTCCTGTAGAGTTGAGCTATAACCCTGATCATACTCGCCTACCTGTAAATTTCTAGTATGCCTGAAAACCTTGATTAGCTTGTTCTGGTGTATCTGATTAGAGTTGAAGCTAAACTGTGCAGGAGAGGTGATCATAAGACCAGAAATGTCCAGGCCTAGTCTAGACTTCTGTAGTGCTCTCAGGGCTTAAGTTAACATATGAAAAATTAAAAATAACTTATTTTCTTAATAAACATTCCTTGTCTTCCTGGTCATTCCACTCTGGGGATATGTCCCCACCAATAACCAGCGTTCACTGAATTGTCCCTAGCAATAATTTTGACCAAACAATTAAAATATTCATACATAACCACCAAGGTCGGTCTGTGTCTTGTGGTTTTTATTTATGACATATTATTTAACCTCTATTTAACCAGGAAACATTTCACTGAGATAAGAAATCTTTTACAAACGTGTTCCCTAAAAACAGTGCAATCTTTGGTAGACAAAGAGCTAACAAATCTTGTTCTCTACAAGGAGCCCCACTTCCCTAACCCATGTCACTAATAGGATTGGCTTTGCTTTTCTTTGAGTCCCGCCTCCCACGTTACATTTAGTTTTAAGAAACTCCAAAGCT